>APFE030564614.1:3629-125853 GCA_000404065.3 Pinus taeda | reverse complement strand
TATATTCTTAATTTTGTATTTTAGTTTTGACTCTTCATTTTTTTTGTAAGTTGGATTTGTATTGCCTTCAGAAATCAAGGTATGTCATTGGTGGACCAATTGGTAAAATTATTTACTGACCTCACTTTGCCACAATGGAAATCAAATCTATTGGCCGATATAAAAAGACACTAAGTTTCAACAAAATCAAGGAACAACAATTGATCATGGCCAAGCCATATAACAACGAGACAACATACTACAAAAAAACATTGCATAGCATCCAAGTCAATTATCCAAAGGTGTCATTGGAGAAGGGTCTTTTACATTAGTATCAACTGGAACATAGGGTTGAACTCACAGTATATGTGTCTCTTTATGTGTGCTAAGCAAGCATCCATCCTTTCGAGAGATGATTTTTGTTTCCATTCGACCCTATGAATATCATTCAAGAAGGAGATTATGTCATTCATGTCCTCATGATTCTCCTTTAAAACACATCCTAACAGGGCCTTGAGCTTCCAATGTAACACGATAGAGTGGATATACTGGTTTCATCTTCCCTTAATATGACCAGGGTCAGGAAGTCGATGTGAAACCTCCTTCATTAATTCTAAATCTAAGCAGGTCTGACGGTGTTAAGTAACATGATTCTCAAGCTGATGTAGCTCCTCCCAAATGCTAGGAGAGGTTGTGGAATGATAGATGTTAGTTTCTTCTTAGGCATGGGTATGGACACATGATCGACCTTGTTGGCCACAATCGCTAACCCCTTTGTGGCTTCACATATGCTGACTTGATATTAAGGACTTCGAGCATAGAAATTTAGCACATGTCTAGGATCATATAACCCTCCAACACTTATTACGCCTACCATTAAAGCCACCCCTAGTGTGAAACCCTACAAAGAAAAAACGTCCTAGAGAGTCGACCCTCTCAAAAACAACCCAGGTCCAGATAAGAAGCAATACCCAAGACTTGCACCCAACTTAGACAAATACTAAATAGGCATGCCTAGATAGAGGGATGTGGGGAAAAACCAGCCTAACCAATAAGCGACCCGTAAACTTCAGTCGAAAAACACTTTGCAAGACTACGATAAAACCAAAGGGGCAGATCACCACTAATGGTAGCAAACCCAGGCCCAAGCCTGTTAGGCACAAAACACCATAATTCACTAAGATAAACCTAATAAAAATAACTACATAGAGCCAACACTAGACATAAGCCAAGAAAAATAATGCAACAATCTAGGGATGAAGAATTACCCAAAAAAAGCCACCTAGGAGTACCAAGACCCATTGACAGCTTATCCTATGAAGCCGAGGATAAGAGTTGGAGATATCCTCTATGCAGTACCTCCAACCATCCAGATTTTTGCCCCGTTTCGCATATACCGCATCAGTCTCTGAAGCAACATTTTCGCATCCACCTCCATGTTGATAGCCACCATCCTTAAACATCGAGAGTAAAAGGAAAGGGAGATCTCTGAGAATCGCAACCGCAACAACCTCTTCGACATGCGACTCTAAGTCTGTAAAAACCAAAACTCATCCCATTTTACTTGCAGACTTGAGAAACATATTGACACTACCATCCAACCTAGATAGAGATATAATCCCACCAACAACTGGGGTAAAACAAAATTAGGGCATAAAAGGCTTGCCTTTTGCAGATTGGTGTAACAATGGAACTGGAATAGGTTCGCTATAACGCTAGGAGAAATAGAACTTTACATGCTTCATGCCTTAATTACCTTGGGAGTCAGTGATGTGGCGAGGCGCCCCTACCGACCTCCTTTTCTAGGTGGTCATGCACCCTGAGTGGGGATAGTTTTGATTCTTCATTTTGATTGAGAGGGGTTTTAGTAATTTATTTACATTGATGTGGATGTTTTTTATTATGTGAAATTTAAAAGACTTTTTTGATATCAATAATCTTTAAATTGAAATTCAGGAAATGGTATGAAAAATGTAATTCACTTTGATATTAGATTAAGCAAGAGGGAGAATGGTTAGATTAGGGTAACAACTTTAACTTAGTAATATTAAGATTGTTGTGGGATTTTTATTTAAAGAATTTTTATCTTCAAATTTAATGTAAAATTTTAACATGTATTTATTTTATTTCATAGAAATTGAAGGAAATGTTCTATCTTAAGTAATAGAAGAACAATTAAAATATTTAATATTTCTTTATATTCAATTCACTCTGAATGATGGTGTCCAAATAATTGGGGTAGACTAGTCTTTAGAGACTATTTTCCTTCTAACCAATGCAATACCAAGAAATAGGTGATGCTTTAAAAAAAAAAGTTGATGCCTTCTGTGCAAGGCACTAGCTCAATGAAAATATATAGTGTCTCATTCACATAAGAATATATGGTGGGATCCTCAATGGGGGTGTAATACATGCTTATTGGACCATTAGAGTAATAGTAGGATAGCAATGGTGCCCAATTAATACAATGTGAACTATGTCCACTATAAAATAAAGTTCACTAAGTAATGTGACTTTATAAAGAAATCCTAGTAGGTAGTTAGAATTTAGTTATGGTAGATATAAATAAGGATGGAGTCCTCATGTGATTATGCATAGTAATATTTTTATATTTCAATATAGCTTATTGGGAGGTTGCCCCATCAAAAAGGCAAGTGAATAGTAGTTTATCCTTCCATTAAAGAATTGTTGTATGGTTTTTTCATACCTTAAGGATTTTCTAATCCAATGAAGTAAATGTCATTTATCATTAGATATATTGTTTGCTATTCATGTTGAACATTAAAGAACACAACAAATGGTATCAAGGCACTTTCTTGAATTAAGAGGAAGATTTTTCCTCCTTTTTGAAGATTTTCTTGGGGCAGTTTTTTCCTAGCTTGTGAACTAAATTGTAGTAAGGCCAATTCCATCACAAGTCCATTTGAAGCAAAGTGACCATTCCATTTCTATATTGGAGTTATAATAGCAACCGTGAGTAGTATCACGAAAATCACACCCATTTCAATTTGGGGCCTAAAAACATTTGTATGAGTGCTTGCAGTGTGGTTATCTCTTTGTTTGTGAACCTTATTGAAACAAGACTAATGCCACTTGAAGCATAATGGTTGTGCCATTTCCATATTGGTGTCATAATTAGACATTTGAGAAGCATAACAAATGTTACACCAATTTCAATTTGGGGTCTCAAAACCCTTATAGATAATTCTTGTGGTGACATTATTTTTTTATTTATTAACCAAGTCATAATGAGGATTGAGCCATTATATAACAACCCTGGTGAAAACTTCATGTAATAAAAGTTAATAAAGGAAAAATAAGACTGTGGTTAAGGGACACTTATTCCAAGCCGAATGTTGGGAAAAGATATCCTAGTGGGCATCACTGGATGTGTGTTTTGGCTAAGGAAAATTGGCAAAGGCTAAGGGAAAGGCATTAAAAGGCAAAAAGGCATTTTTGGCACGTTTATTTATGAAAATGAAATAAATTAGGAGAAAAGTAAGGTGAAAGGTCGCATGTTGCATGTGAGGAGGAAAATGAAGGAAAATAATGGAAAATAAAGAAAATAGAGGCCTCATTAATAAAAAGGCTTATGAGGATTAGTTGGTAACCTTTTGTCAGTGCAGATTTGGAGCTCTCTCATTAACCTCTCTCTCTCTCTCACACACACTCTTGGTCACTTAAAGTTTTCTTGGAGCACTCTAGCTTTGGATTAAGGCAGGAAAAGCAAGGAAAGGAAAGGAAAGGAAAGCAAGGAGAAAGGAAGGAAAAGAAGGATCAAGCAACTTTAGCCGGAATAATTGTAGGTAACCTTTTGCATGTGTGATTTCCATTCATGGCTTTGCATGCTGGTGTCATTAGGGGAATTTTGAGGTTTAAAATAAACCTTCTAAGAAAAATGTACAGCCAAAATAAAATTTATAAGAACCAATAGGATTCAAGACGATGATATCAACCACGGGGGATGATTCATCATTTTTGGAGTAAAAAAGTAAAAAGATTAAAAAATAATAAAATAATAAAACTATTTTTTCAACTCGTATTTTCATCTTATCTCCCTAAGATTTTACTCAAATTTCAAGCGGGAGTACTCGTTGGATGAAAAATTTAATTCCTCATCTAAGGAGTAACCATGTTGCATACTTTTGATAGACCTTGCTACATGAAAAATGAGAAATACATGAGAAACGTGACTGCAATCACATTTTTCATGTATTTCTCATTTTTCGTGTATTAAGGTCCATTGAAAGTATGCAAAATGGGTATTCCTTGGATGAGGAATTGAATCGTGCATCCAACAAGTCTTCCTGCTCGAAATCTGAGTAAACCCATAGGGATATAAGCTGAAAATACAAGTTGAAAAAATATTTTTCTTTTTTTCTTTTTTTCCCTCTAAAATTTGATGATGTAATCTAATCTTATTTTATTATTTCCACTATTATTTTATAATTTTCTTAGGACACCCACTTTAGACCTAAAAATTCCCCTAATTATGGTTCTCCTTTTTTTTTCTTTTCTTTTTTTTTTTTTTTTTCAGTGGCATGTTTTTGTCGGGTTATGACAGTGGTTTTCAGCCTAGCCTTGTCTTTTCCCAGATGCCATGGTATGTTGGCATGTTTATCTCAGTTTTGAGCTTTGATTTGCCAAATGGATTTTAGAATCTGAGGTGAAGGTTGACTCAAGGTTCATTCCCAAAGGAATAGGATTTCCTTAACCTATTTTGGTGGGATACACAGTAAATCCCGAGGGAGAAGTCTCAATTTAGGGCTTATTGATCCGGGTTTGGATTGTGGTAAAGCCTAAGAGAATGGTCTCGGTTTAGGGCCTAGTGATCTAGGATTGGATTGCGGTAAAGCCTAAGAGACAAGGAGACAAAAAATTCCTTAAGGATAGTGATGGATTTCAGATGGCATTCTAAGTTTGACTTTGTTATGATTGGAGCACCAGGTTTGGTGTGAACATGGTTTTATGAGGGTGGAGGTGGTTTAACCTCTGGACTCCCTTGGTTGTTCTTGGATTGGTTGTTCTATGAGATCCCACATTCATACTTGGAATATGGAAGGGGGGTGATTGGATTAAAGAGAGATTTGGTTCAACCATGTCTATGGTTGGGTGGTACGTGGAAGTCCCGAACCTAGTCGAATTTTCCTATGATTAGTAAAAGCTAAGTTCTCTTACTTATGCACTTGTTTATATGTGGATTTAATGGATGTCATATCTCTGATATTTATATGGTTTTATGTTGGTTATAAGCATGATTATATGACTAGCTCATGTCATGTATTTACTTGTAATTTCTAAATGGATGGATGCAAGACATAATTGGTGTTATAACAATTCAATGGAGAAGGTGGTGGTTCTTTTGGTTATGTTTCATAAGTTCTTTCAGTCATTCATGCTCTGTCTTGTATCCTAAAACCTGTAGGTTGCATTGATGCCAAGTGATCGAAAAAATGTTAGTCCAAGTTAGGGATGCTCAGGCCTAGACCCGAGGTTGATTTTTGATTTTTTTATATTTTCATCATGTATTTTATGGATTCTGAAGGTTATAACAAGTTTTGGGTAGAGGCTGGGATTCTAGGCTAGAAAAGTGGCTCAAATATTGGGGATGCTGGCGTAGGTCTGCTGAAAAGATTCGAGGGACGTTAGCACATAGGCTTGTGAGAGAGACTTTGGCTTCTGGTCGTTGTCTTACCTATAACATATGAGCGACCAAGGGTTAAAAGGCTTAAATTATCAGTGGGACTCAAAGATAGTATGTCTGGGTGGCTGGCATGTCTTTTGAGGGTGTTGTTGCTGATGTGGAGGGGTTTGGTTAAGGTGTTTCGTCAATTCCATTTCCTTAAGGTCATCAAAGAAGTTGAATCCCTTATAGTAGCCTCTCTCATCGCATGTTTACCTCGGCTGGTCGGTTACTTGGGTAGACCTGAGAGGAGGGGTTGTTAAAGATTGGTATCAGAGTGTGGTTGCACTCTCCTTGGGTGAATGTGTTGGTCATGCATGCATGTCAGTTGCATGTGTGTCTCTTACACTTGCATTCCATATGCTTGTTGCATTGCATCATGTTGATCATGATTGTAGTAAGGTTGTCACAAAGAACTTGATGTGATTTTGTGTGATGCATCGTCAGAAGTATATGACTGATTGCATATGGTTACATGTCACTTACATGTTGATTATATGTCTCTTGACTACATCCTTGTATATCAAGTGCATTCTTGGATGTTTTGATTACATGTATCAATCTTGTAGGTTGGTTACAATAATTGATCACTTATGCTCAAATACATGCATTTGTACGTAAGTGTAGTTGATTAGGCATTGCTTATGCATGTTAATAGTTGCATGTAGTGATGTGTACATTGGAGTAATGGTTGTTGTCATGCATGAGGTCATAGCATGCATTGTTGATATGGCCTTGCATTGATGACTGAACCCTAGCTAGAATTATGTTTATGCATTGATGCATTTATTCGATATATGTATATATGTTGACATGACTATGTTATACATGTATCATAATGATTTGATAATCTTGCAGGCAAGGTATCCTCCCCCAATTATGCTAAGGTATGTTGGTTTATTGTGATTTGGTTTAGCTAACATAGTATGCCTTGAAGGAAAGAGATCATAAGGCTAGCAAGGTGGTAGACTACATAAAATCTCCCTATGCATTCGATGGGAAGAATGGTGCAGGACACTCTTCTGACTTGGAAGACACATTAAGAAGTCTAAAGGAAGAAATAAGGAGTTGAAAAGCAGATAATAACAAAATCATGCAGACAAAAGAGAAACAAGCAGAGGTGAATGCGATACTACTTCAGAGTTTGTTAGATTTGCAGTGACAGGGGCCACTTCGGATCAGCCATGGACATGAGGACAAAACTTATGGGGTGTATGTCAGTAGGTCTCCTAGTAGACACAGGTCAGATAGACCTAATACGATCAGAGATGGATGGCTGTTGGACACTCCGGATAGGAGAGGTGATAGACGCAAGTACTATTCTAGTTCTGGTTCTGACATGCATAATGATCATCATCGTTATCATCCTTACAGGAGGACTGATAGGGGATACTTTCCGGATGATTTTAAGAAGGCAAAGCCACCTACCTTTGATATAGAGATGAAGAAATCATAGGATGTAGAAGCATGGTTGCTTGGTATGAAGAAATTCTTCTGATTACATGATTATTTAGAAAACATGAAAGCAAAGATAGCCACTTTTAGTCTCAAAGGTAAAGCAGATATTTGGTGGGAAGACGTGAAGAATGTCAAAGGTATACATGAGGAGGATTTGACTTGGCATGCGTTTGAAAGGCTCCTTAAGAATAAGTACTTGTTGGATAGGAACTATGATGATAGAGCTAAGGATTTTATGAGTTGCGGATGGGTTCTATGACAGATGATGAGTATACCAATGGCTTTTTGAAGTTGTTGAGATATGTGCCTTACCTCAGGGAGGAGAAGGCCAAGGTTTAGAGATTCATCAGTGGATTGCCAATAGCATATAGAGGCCGGATTAAATATGATGACCTAGATCTTTGGAGGAGGCCATTTGAAATTTGAAGCATTGTTATGAACATTCGAAGTGCAAAGTTGAGGCTAATCATGCCTTGAAAAGAAATGAGAAAGCTAAAGGAAAATGTCCACCAAAGAGAGGAAGACCTCAAGATGCAAGTGAGAAAGAAAATGTAGTTCCTTACAAGAGATTCAATACATTTGAGAAGGGACGTGGAGAACAACAGGCTAGAGGTGGTGGTATGGAACCATTGCAGTGTTAGATATGTGGTAAGGATCATCGTAAGAGTGATTTTCTGCAATATCAAAGTGGTAGTAGACCCCAGATCTATAGTTCTCAAGAGATGCATACAGTTGGTGATGTTGGTCATAGCATTCCTTGGATCTATCCAGCTATGGAAAACAGGCAGGTGGAACATCAAGCATCTATCATTGAGATGGACGGTGAGCTTTGTGATCAATTTGTTTCTATTTTGATTGATCCCGGATCTAACTATAGTTATATTAATCCTGACCTGGTGGATAAGTGTGGTTTTAGAAAATAAGTGCATGAATAATCTTGGTTGGTATAGTTGTCTATAGGTACGAAGAAGAGAGTTCACCATTGGGTGAGAGCTTATGCATTTGAGTTAAATGTTATGCCTATAGCAGTGCACTTGAATGTATTTCCAATGGGATTGTATAGTATGATTTTGGATATGGATTGGATATACCTTCACAGAACAAAGTGGATTGCTTTGACAAGGCCACTAAGTGTGTGGATGACAGTGAGGAAAAGAGGACTTTGCAGGGAAAGAAGAAGCCTACATTAGTGAGGATGGTTACCGCTATGTAAGCTAGGCGTACATGCAGAAAAGGCTGTATGATGTTTGCAGTACACATCTATAGTGATAAAGGTGAGGAAGTTGAGGATGCATATGTGTTAAGTAGGTACCCAATTTTGTAGTGGTTTCAGGATGTATTTCTTGAGGACATTATAGAGTTTCCACGTCACAGGGAGGTAGACTTTTCTATTGAGTTGGTGTCAGGGGCAACTCCAACATCAAAGGCACCTTGCATGATGAGCACAACTGAGTTGGTTGAGTTAAAGTTGTAGTTAAAGGAGATTCTTGACAAGAGAAACATTAAGCCAAGTGTATTGCCTTAGGGTGCACCAATGTTATTCATGAAGAAGAAAGATGGTACTCTTAGATTATGCATTGAGTACATGCAACTAAATAAGGTAACGATTAAGAACATGTACCCTTTTCTAAGGATTGATGATTTTTTCAATTAGTTGACGGGAGCAGTAGTGTTCTCTATGATCGACTTGAGATCAGGATACCATCAGGTATGCATCAAGGAAGAGGATATCTTCAAGACTGCATTCAGGACCAGGTATGAGCATTGTGAGTTTTTTGTTATTCCATTTGGTTTGACTAATGCTCCAGATACATTGATGTGTTTGATGAATAGTGTGTTGCGTCCTTATCTGGACAAGTTTTTATTGTGTTCATTGATGACATACTGCTATATTCTAAAAATGAGGAAGAGCATGATGAGCATTTAGCAGCAGTGTTGAGATTGCTAAGAGAGCATCAACTGTATGCTAAACTTAGCAAGTGCAGTTTCTTTCAGATTGAGGTAAATTACTTGGGGCATGTTGTCTCCAAGGATGGCATAGCAGTGGATCCAAAAAAAATAAGGGATATCAGGGAGTGGGAAGCTCCTAAGAATGTGGATGAGGTGAGATCATTAGGAACTTCTCATGTATTGCATATCCTATCACATCATTGCAATGAAAAGGTAAGAAGTTCAAATGGACAAGAGAATGTGAGGCTAGTTTTCAGCAACTTAATAAGTAGTTGTTGACACATGCACCAATGCTAAAGATTGCAGATCCGGACAAGGAGTTTGTAGTATGTACAAATGCTTGCAAGAGAGGATTTGGTGGAGTTCTCATGCAAGAATGGGTAGTGTGCTATGAATCACAGAAACTGAATGAGCACGAGCAAAACTATCCGACACATGATCTTGAGCTAACAACATTTATACATGCATTGAAGATGTGGAGGCACTATCTTCTTGGAAAGAGGTTTACATTGATGAGCGATCACAATGGGTTGAGGTATTTGTTTGATCAGCCGAATATGAATTCCAGGCAAGCTAGATGGTTAGCCACCCTTAGTGGGTTCTACTTTGAGATCAGGTATAATAAAGGGAAGGAGAACCAGGGTGCAAATTCCCATAGCAGGAAGGTAAAGGTAAATGATATAGCATCTATGAGCTCTTATGGGACAGATTTACATGATAGGATCTTGCAGGCAGGACATCAGGATGATAATACATGGAGATTATGCACAGGTTACAACAAAGCACAAGTACAAGTATAGGTTCAGGTATAGGTGATCGAGATGCAGGCTATTGTCTCACAGAAAATGGTTTGGTGAGGTTTAGAGATAGGATCTATTTGTTAAATTGTAGTGAGCTCAAGAAGCTTATCTTGAGGGAGTTTCACACCAATCAATACTCAGGTCATCTAGAATATCATAACACATTAACGACGGTGAAGAATTTCTACAATTGGCCGAATCTAAAGAAGGAAGTGGCAGAGTTTGTGGCTAGATGTTTAGATTGTTAGTAGGCCAAGGCAGAATGTAAGCATCCAGGTGGTTTGCTACAACCAATAGCAATTTTAGAATGAAAATGGGAGGTCATTTCCATGGATTTCATTATAGGTCTTCCGAGGAAAGTGAGGAAGCATGATTCTATTATGGTCGTGGTTAGTAGGTTGAGCAAGGTAGCTCACTTCATACCAGTAAATAATACATATTCAGCTAGTGAGGTAGCACAAGTGTTCATCAAAGAGATAGAGAGACTGCATGGTGTTCCGAAGAATATTATGTTAGACAGGGATGAAATTTTACTTCCAAGTTTTGGAAGGAGCTATATGTAGGTTTGGTTACAGAGTTGGCTTTCAGTACAACTTATCACCTGTAGATAGATGGACAGATAGAGAGGGTCAACAAGATATTGGAGGATATGTTGAGGATGTACGTGATGCACCAACACAAGAAATGGAAGGAGTACCTTCCATTGGTTGAGTTCACATATAATAATGGTTATCAAGAGTCATTGAGGATGAGGCCTTTCGAGGCATTGTATGGGTAGAGTTGTAACACTCCCATTACCTAGAGTGATCCAGTGAACAGGGTACTTATTGGACTAGATATGTTGGAGGATATGGAGGAGGAAATGTAGGTTATAAAGAAGATTCTAAAGGCAGCATAGGATAGACAAAAAAATTATGCAGATCCATTAGGGGAATTTTGAGGTCTAAAATGTGACTCCTAAGGAAATTATAAAATAATAGTGGAAATAATAAAATAAGATTACATTACATCATCAAATTTTAGAGGGAAAAAAAGAAAAAACTATTTTTTCAACTCGTATTTTCAACCTATCTCCCTATGGGTTTACTCAAATTTAGAGTGAAAACACTCGTTGGATGCATAATTTGATTCCTCATCGAAGGAGTGCCCATGTTGCATACTTCCAATGGACCCTACTACATGAAAAATGAGAAATACATGAAAAACATGATTGCAAACACTTTTTTCATTCATTTTTCATGTAGCAGGGTCCAATGAAAGTATGCAACATGGGTACTCCTTGGATGAGGAATTAAATTTTGCATCCAGTGAGGACTTCCGCTTGAAATTTGAGTAAAACCTTAGGGATATAAGTTTAAAACATGAATTGAAAAAGTAGTTTTATTATTTTATTATTTTTTAATCTTTTTACTTTTTTATTCCAAAAATGGTGAATCATCCCCCATGGTTGACATCATCATATTGAATCCTATTGGTTCTTATAAAGTGGAAGGAGACTCGACATCATTCTTGTAGAAATCCATGTGACCCATGCCAATCTCCACAAGAATGTTCACAATGTTTCTCAACAAAGGCTAGTCATTTGGTTCTCCCTCACACTCTAGATTAATCAGTTCAAACACCAAATTAGTCTCTTTATTTTACACACCATGATAAACCAATTGACGTACAAACATGACTCCCACTTTTGTTAGTGAATTGAGAAAAAAATTCCCACGAAATGATGTTCAAAATAGCAAACAAGTTTGACATGAATCAAACATAAGGAGGCTTTTGACTGCACATTTTTTAGAAAGCTATATAAATGTTTATGTACTGTAATACAAGAAATTCATATTTTAAATATGTTTTTAGAATCTCTGTCAATTTTACGATGCCCTTCTAAATAATATCCCATCCTTGGTTGAATTATAATGTATTATAAATTGATTTAATAATCATCCTCTATATTTTTAAAGTGGTAATTGGCCACCTTTATTAGCCTTCAACTTCTATTAAGCGAGGTGTGCCAAGATTATAGAGAGATCATTCCTTATACCCATCATGTTATTTAGCGCGATCCAATGATTTTATTGACTCTTCTTTGTTCTCGTTGTTGCCTAAAAAAATAAAAGAAAGGAATTATCTTACAATTTGAGGAAGACTAGTCTTGCATTAGATAACTCTTAATTACCATTGTATCGTTTCTTACAATACTGAGAAGGTCAATCCAATCTTACTTTGAAGTCCACTTTATGATGAGATCTTTACATTATCACCAAACTATGGTTAATCATAAATGGATCCAATGATGGATGTAAATTATAGGATTGGAATTTGATGGAATAAAAGCCTTAAATTAGGTGTTTTCCCATCCAATAAAAATACCATGTTAAATGCTTAAACTCTTCCCTAAAACATATTTTGACGTTCAACCTATTTTCTAGACCATCATTAATTTACATTATGAACTACTCAAAATGTTCACAATGGAAAAGCTACACACTTTTTAGAATTCATAGAGGTATGGTACCATGATACAATAATTATTGAATTAATACTATGCAACGAAACTTCATTTGAACCATGAGCCTGAGAGTACACTGTATAGCTTGCTTGATATACTTTTAGATCATTCCAATTTCTCTATGGCTCATCATCTACATTTTAATTATCCCAATTTATAGACTCCAAATTTGCACTAGGTTAGTCACTTGTATGATTTCAGTATTAACAAGTTCAATATACCATTTATGGACATTGACATATTTGAGAAGCCCTTGACCCAACAACCTGATGGCCAAATTTTAGCTTCCATGTTATAAGGTGTGTGCTAAAATGTTTCATCTTGCTAACATTACCCATCCATTGCCTATTCAAGTACTCATTCTCGATCCCCCATGCATGCAACACGAACATTGCACCTTGCCGACATGCCTCTATAGCTGAAGGTTAGCTATTTGATTCCCTGTTTCTTCTTTTTAATATTTTTTTAGTAATAGGAATTTCAATTATAGTTCTATGCAACTAAATACTTATATCTTCAATACAATGAAGTCACAACTCCAAGTTTTTGTAATATCCCAATTGCTTAACGTCATGTATGTAATGTAAATAGTTTTATAAAAGAAATATGGGCTGAATTATGGGACAAAAATTCAAGAGGCTAATGATGGTTTCTTGCTTGGGATGTTTAGTTTATTTGTTGCAGGAGAAACCAGACAGTTTGAACAACCATTAAAGGCTAGTTGTTGTATGTCTTAATGGACTAGTTCATGAATTTAATGGAACTGCAAGGAAGTATGTAGGGTCATGTTCTCTTGAAGAAAATGGAACACAAGAAAGAGGTGCGCAAAGGGTATGCAACATTGATTGCACGTAACCAACAAATAACAAAGAGGAAGGTGTGGACACTTTTCATTGGTTGACAAGATTTGTTAGTAGAGTCCTTGTTAGAAGGATACATGCAGAAAAGAGGAGAAAAATGCAAGGAAAAAGAAACACTGATAGAATCAAGACGTCAGGAAACGAATATAAGAGAAGACCTCGACATTGAACAACAAAAGGAAATAGAAGGGCAAGCATAAGTAGCTTGGAAAAAGAGGATGCAGAGGGAAATAGAAACATTTACTTGGAAATATAAGTTAGGGAGGAAATCACTTCCAAGTGGGGAAGAAATTTCCTCTCGAGTCCCCATTAGTTGGAGGGTGGAGATGGTGATTCTCAGAAAATCCCTAAGGGTTGGGGTGGAGGAATTATTCTCAAGAAAATTCTTGGAATGTTTCTAGATGACTTCCTTGTTGTATGTTTAATTTCATGTGGTTATGGATTCCCCAAGTTGGGTAGAACCGTGGTGTTAAGTTTTGCAGGGTGTAGATGGCGAGTCTCTAGATTCCTTGTGTATTTTGTTGCTCATGATTCTGCTGAAGGGTGGAGATAGTGAGTCTTTTGATTCTCTGTGTAACTTGGAGGGTGGAGGTGGCGAGTCTCTAGATTCCTTGTACATTGTTGATCACAACTCAATTGAAGGGTGGAGACCACGAGTCTCTGAATTCCATATGCATTGTTGACTACCACTTAGTAGGAGCGTGGAGGTGGAAGTATCTCTGGAGACCTTGGAGTAATTGGAGTTAGTGTTTCAGCCTCCAGAAACAGACCCCTCAATCTCTGGAATATGGCTTGGGGGTGATAGCTACAAGTAAGCATCGGATGCAACTATCTATGATTGGGTGGATAGTCATAGTCCCAGAATGAGTTGCCCATAACTCATAAGCTAAGCGTTTCTCTATATTAATGAATTATGTAATTACATTCCGGTTCTGAATGGTGTAAGTGTACATGAGATATGACTGTATGAAGCATTATTGCAAGAATTGGCTATTATGTTGTGTTAACGATAAAGGTGTTGTGATGGCATGTAAGAATGAAGGCTAAGTGTAAAATTATTTAGCTTGAGTATTCTTCTTCTTTACTACAATAGGATGACTTTGTTGATTTCAAGCTTGTCTTGCATTGTTGTGTTGCAATGTGGTAATGGGGAGGACTTCCTCTTATTTTATTCTTATTGACCTAGTATTTATGTGAGGGTCTCCTTCAAGTATTCAGTGATGTGTACCCTGGTGTTGGGGCTATACATCCATTTATCAATAACTTAGTCTAATAAGTTTATATTCTATGTTGTGTGAGGCATGACCTTATGAGCTTGATTGAATTGACTTTAAAGTTCAGTATTTCATACAAATATGCATCCTTCCTATGCACTTGTTAAGGTTGAAGTCTCAAGGTTGAGTGTGTTGTGTCTGTGCAATGATGGCGTGGGAAAAATCCCTGCTTGAATGACCAATTTAGTCTCGGTGATAAACTCAATTAGTACTCCATAATAGGTATTCATGTATTGGGAACTTCTATTATTAATTTTCCTGGAATTCTCGTCCAAAAAATTGAGATGTTGTAGGCTTGACTTACTCCTGGTAAATAAATTGTGCTTAGGGTCCATGCTAGTAATTGGAATTAACAAGAGAATCCCTTGTTTCCTCGAGTATTTTTTATTCATTTGTGGCCTTTTGACAATCACATGCTTTAAAGTTGTCGTTGTAAGATTTTCATGTTGGTTGGACCTTCAGGAGAGGCCTTGGAATCTCTAGACTGAGTTCGACTTGTTCTCCATAAGTTATTGAGGAATCGCAGAGACTGCAAGTCTTGAAGAGCTGAATGGGAAAGTCCCTATCTCATATTGTGTTTTCTATTGTTAAGGACCTAAAGTAGTAAAACTAGTCTTAAGCTCAAAAGTGATAACACTAGTGCATGCTTCATATAGCTTAAGTAGTGATGTTTAAGTGTTGGCATGAGTTTAAGCATTTGTAGAACCATCGCGACAGAGCCTTGGTTGTGAACCTTCAAAAATGGCTTAGGCGATAACCTTATCCCATTCCCTTAACCTTTAAATTTATCCATGGTCGTGGTGGGAGGTACCAAGCCAAGTGAGGGATGGCTTCAAGGCCATATAAATAGTCGTCATACCGTAACATAACTCAATGCAAGGTCAATGTAATAAGCAGCCAAGATTAAGCGGTGGAGGAAATTGACGACTAGGAAAGGGCTTGAGATGACGTAATCCCAGAGGGTTTACATCTCGGAAGCCTACATAAATTCACTCAAAGGGGAGAGCCAGGATGGCAAGGACTAGACTAAGTTGGTAAAGCCACCAGCTTGACTCTAGGGCACGTAAGCTCGGAGGTTGTTCCCTAGAAGTATAAAGAGGACCACACACTTAAACAAGTGGAGTGATGTGAGCCCAGGCTAGGGTAGCATACACACTCGCTTGACAAAAAAATGCATTAGAGTTATGAAAACCCACATATGGTTCAGCCGGGAGGGTCAATCCTAGAGCAAGACATCAAGCACACGATTGCAATGGCCAGATAACATAGTCAGGGAGATGGGAAGTTTGATCGAAAATAACGGTCGTAGAGGAGTTGATGATATATATGTATATGTATGTATTTGTGCATATAGGTAAAGGTTGCATTTTAATGCAAAGAACGGAGTCATGGAACCCAATCCCATCAATGGTTCAACAGTAATTAATGATTTTCCATGTGGATAAAATTTTTTAAACCCCATTTCCATAACAACAACTTGGATCTTTGGTTAGTATAATAATTATCCTCCTTATAACTTGTGTTTTGGTGAGGATTTGGGGGGGGTTGTTACACTTTCTAACCTTGATCTGCAATCCTCGAGGGCCCTGCCAAGCCAACCTTTCAACCAAATAATACTCCACCCACTCAAGTTACAATGTTTAATAAAAATCTAATTTCCAATAGTTTCTAATCTAATATTAAATAAACCATTGTAACATGAAATTTCTAGTGATCAATAATTTCTATACTTATTCAGAAAAGCTCACAATAAAAGTTCTTATACATAAAACCAGAGTATAGGAGAAGGAAGGAATGTATCAAAGATTATACATACTACTACAACTAATGACTCACAATTACATTAATCAATTGTTGTTAGTTTTTGGTAATATTACATTCTCTTTTCCAGTAGGTCGATTTCTTGACTTTAGAATCTTAGATTGACCAATAAAACTCAATTACCTTGTACATTTTCAGTTGGTTGATTTCTTGAGTTTATATTGATCTCTAAAATTACTTTCCTCATGAAAACAATGGAAAGTGATGGGCCAACTAGATATGCAATTCCTAATTCAATGAATGCATATAAACATACCTAACATGTGGCAGGGTTATGGAGTGACACGTAGCATATGGTATCCACATGGAGCTTAGTGCCATGTCACCATGGGACTTATTCCTCGGCTTTATTTCGAAGTGTTATGTTGAAAAGTGAGTGTAGCAAATGGGAGCTATGACTTAACAAAAGATGTGATGCATGGGGGCTTCACTCAATTAGAACCTCTGACATATCACATGTGTTCGTGGCATACTAAACAATGCCCTTAATTTGACTACATATTGAAAAATACCTCTAAAAATCACATTATTTAACCCCCTACCAATCATTAGAGAAAATTTGAGGTCTAAATTAGGTCTCTTAAGGAATATTATAAAATAATAAGTGGAAATAAGAAAACAAGATCATATTACATCATCAAAATTTAGAGGGAAAAAAAGAAAAAACTACTTTTTCAACTCATATTTTCAACTTATCTCCTTACGATTTTACTCAAATTTCAAGTGGAAGCACTCATCACGTTTTTCATAATTTCTCATTTTTTGTGTAGTAGGGTCCATCGAAAGTATGCAACATGGGTACTCATCACATTTTTCATAATTTCTCATTTTTTGTGTAGTAGGGTCCATCGAAAGTATGCAACATGGGTACTCCTTGGATGATGAATTAAATTCTGCATCCAAAGAGTGTTCCATCTCAAAATTTGAGTGAAACCGTAATGAGATAAGTTAAAAATAAGAGTTGAAAAAATTAATTTTTTATTTTTTAATCTTTCTACTTTTTTACTCTAAAAATGGTGAATCATCCCTCATGGTTGACATCATCATCTTGAATCCTATTAGTTGTTAAACATTTGATTTTGCCTGTCCATTTTTGTTTTGAGGCCCATTTTTTACAATTTCTCTAATGACGAACTCAATACACCTCCCCAATTTAGAACCCCCCCACTTTCACTAGATATCGTAGGTATCCATTTTTTCATTAACACTTTTTATACCCCTTTATTTTTTTTCATTGAATTGGAGCTCCATTTTTTATACCTACCAATATAAAAAGCCTTTACCCCTTATTACATTCTCAATACATTATGTCATTTTTTCCTTAATATATTATCTCCCAATATGAACACACGTGGTATGGTACTGCACCCCCAGTGAAGCCTTTGTGGTGGGACAAGGAATTTAACATTATATGACAGGAATATTCATTTCCCACAATCACATCTTGTGTAAACTATAAAATCTGTTGATAAAGGCACAAGGCGCAGTTGACGAGAGGTGGGAGATAGAAATGTTTATGGCATTTAACAAAGAGTTTAACGTCACACTACATAGGTTTCATTAAGGGTGTTCTGTGGATTCCTGATGTGGCAGACATAGGTGTTGGATAATAATTTTATGTGAATTGTTGGGAAAGTTTTTGTTGCGTAGGAGGGAAATTGCAAAGTCTGCCTTTTCAATGTGGAGTGCGATGAGCAGATCATTGTCTCAATTTATTAATTGAGGAGTAGGTCACGAGGAATGCCACTTCACGATGTCAACTTTATCCTCACTCTCCCCAACCCTCTTTCAATCAACTTGAAATAAGTTTATTGTAATAAGGAGATTTCAATGGGAATCAACACCAACCAACACCATTTCTCAGAGGTTGCTGGTATGCTTTATTTCGTGATAAGAATAAACTTATTTTTTTCCTTTTTTGCTAGGCACGAATTCTAAAAATTTAAGTGATGCCAATGATGAGGTCATGATGACATTTATTTAAGCAATATAACTACCAAAAAGGTAGAGACTATGGCAACTATCCAACTTGTTAGTATTTAATTTTGTGTTAACATATTTTGATTGGGACTATGCTACTATAGAACTATTCAACTTGTTAATATTTGATTATGTGTTAATAAATTTTACTTAAAATTTCTTGTAATTTCTTTACACATAATATAATTTCTTCGAAAAATAATCGATTAACAACATATAAATTAACTTCGAATAAATTATATACCATCCTAGATCCATCTCAACACCGAATCTATCAAGCGTCATGAGGGATCAAATCTCTCGAGGTGCAAACCTCAATTTTGAGTGCAAAACTTGAGGAAAGGTTTGCACCTCGAGAGATTTGATCCCTCTCAGCGCTTGATAGATCTGGTGTTAAGATGGATCTAGGTTGGTTTCAACCATGTGAAATCATACAAAATTTGTTGAACATCTAATTATTTTGATCATTTTAAATATGCTAAATATGTATAAGATTGATTTGGTCAATTTAATTTAAAATTTTCTTGGTTACCTCAGTTTGTTGAGATGAGAGAGTCTATTAGTAACTTGAATGATGAAAAATGATGAAATACAAATTTTGAACGCAAAGTGTCAATGTAACAATTTTGATAGATAGAAAATGTGAATACTGAGAATACAGTCAATTACAAATAATCTTCATTGCAATCAATCTAAAACTATTTTCTTCTACTGTTCCTATTGTCATACCTATTATTTTTTCCATTTTTTTATATTGATCATATGAAAAGAGTAGTTGGAATCATATACCATTCAAATATTTAACTCGGGCTACTATAGTAATCAACATACATTGTCTTTGTTCCTCTCCAATATTAATAGTAGTTTTCTTGAAATTCAATCATTGTGACTTATGGAGTGTTGAACCCAAATAATTTTCAATGGTAGTTATTTTCTATTACCACGTTTGAATGAAAAGTAATTAATAATTTTGAATGATGGAAAATGGGAATAATAATAATGTACACAATTATAAATAGTTTATAGTTTCAAGAAGCAAACAATTGGGGTAAGAAAACATTTTATTTAGGATGGAAATTCAAGTATTGTATTTATGGTTGAATAATTTATATGTTCTTACACTCAGAGAGAGTGTGTATGTTTTTGGGGGTGAGAAGGAGAGACAAGGGGAGATAGAGAAACAGATGGGTGGGCGGGGTGGGGAGAGGGAAGAAGAGAGAGGCAAAGACAGGGAGGAGAGAAGAGATATACAGATATGGAGAGAGAAATGTTAGAGAGAGAGAGAAGGGTAAGAGAGAGAGGCGGAGGGAAATGATGTAATGAAAATTTTATCTTACATCATTGTAAGTTTAATTATTATAATGCATTTTCATTAAAAAAAAATGATCTATGATATAAGTGTTGTTAAGTGTTAAAAATAAAGTTTTAATATTTTTTTATTGAAAAATAAAATGTAATATTATATATATATTTTGCAATTTTTTAAAAAACTAGTAAAAAATACATTTTTTCAAATGAATTGAAAATATAATAAAATAGAGAAATATTAATAAATGAAATATATAATTAAAATTAATTTATTTTTGAAAACAACTGCAAAATAAAAAAAAAAAGTAATAATATAGAATTTTTTTATAGTTTACTTTTTTTCACAAATCTTGTTCACAAAAACACAATTAAATTTCCAATTAAAATTATTTTAATATATTATCAATAATAATGCAATGCAATAATATATTCAAAGTATCAAATTTCTACAAAATAAATTAATAATGTGTTTTTCCTATTAAATTTTTATAAAATATGCTATGGTTAATAGAATAATATCATACCATACAATACAATACAATATTGTATCTTAATTTTATTTTGCCAAACTTTCATCATGGCAATTGTTACAACTCATCGCTAATATAACCAATATCTAATTCAATATCAACATCTTCAGTGTTTACGGCTGGATATGAAGCTTGCATAGCAATACCACACAATCCTTCTGGTGCTTCAATGCCTCGTTGCATTTTAATATATCCTTCTTCTCCCCATTCAGGTCCCCAAGAGTTCTTAACTATCCAGTAATTAACTCCCTCAGATGACTTGCCATATCCAACTGCTACAACTCCATGGTCAAGGTCAGTGCCACATTGACCAGTAAATACTCCCTGCATAGCAAACACAATTTGGTTAGTTACACTTGCTAAATTATTCATTTCTTATTTATTCATTCTCAATGACAATATAAAAGATCATAACAACTTACCTCCGCATAAAATTGGAAATCTTGACTGCTTGCTTCGATGGCAACAGAGACAGGTTGATGAGCTACTGCTTTTTTGAGAGCCCCTTCATCGTTAGCAGGGACATCTTCAAAACCATCAATAACTGCAGCTGCTTCTTCTAATTCAATCTATGTCAAAACAAAACAAAATAATGACTCAATTGTTTTACAAATTAGATGATGTTATTATTATAAACATTATTATTATTAATAAGTAGAGCATATATAATAATGCTTTGAGAATCAAATATGACTAGTTGTGAAAATCTACCATGATTAAGGATTGAACCATAATCAAAATGACAATTATTATTGAGATTATATCAATCACATAGCTTATGATTTTGAAACCCATTACACATATACTAATTGGTTTGTGTAGGGTCTAGTCCTCACGAGGTTATAGGTTCAAATCTCATGGAGAGGGGTTGAGGAAAAAAGCTACCTGTAAGGAATAAAAAATATCTCAATCTTCTTAAAAACATCTTATAAATCCATGATTTATGAATGAATCCTAAATATGTACTTTAAAAACCTACTATTAATATTGTGGCACAATTGGAATGATGACACAATCCATGTGGTGACAAAGTACTATATTGAGAATTAACATTAACATTGAAAAACAAAAAATTAACATTGAAAAATAAAAAAGCTTTGATTCCACTAACTAGGATTAAATGATTATCTATTCATTGGCATATGAAATGTGTATAAAGTATAAATCTATGGGTATTAATTGTAATACTTTTACTATAAAATTATTGTGAAAACCACAATAAAAACAACTAATAACAAGATTAATCTCAAAATCCTTTTTAGAAAACTTAAGATACTCAACGACCCTAACTAATCCATCAAACTCTTAAATATAAAATAATTACATACACTAATAACTTAAACATAAATATTAACACAAACCTATATACACTTTAAAATTGGGAACATGCATATATAGAGGAAGTGGAAGTTCCACATGTTGGCTTGACACAAGTTCTCATTCAAATAGCTAAGTTGGGAGTTAAAGTATGTAATTTTGAATTTCACAAGTTTTTATGAAATCCTTAGTTAAATGGGCTGCATATTTTAATTTTATATAATTTTTTATACCTAAAAAAATTGATCAATAAATTAAAATATTAAATAATTTTAATATTATATAATTTAAATTTTTGTTTTTTTAATATATGACTATCGATAAAATTTAATAATAAAAATAAATATTCTATTATTTATATTTATATTTAAAGAACAATTTATTTTTTTAAATAAAAATAATTATATATATATATATATATATATATTAAAAAAAATAATTCAATTCTTAATAAAATTTAACTATCTTCCCATCTCAGTATTAATGCTTAAGACTTATTATTGTACCTTTGTGGTTGTGCACTCGCCATCTGCAGCAGTGTATGGATAATCATCTTCAGTAACCATCCCTCCATTTTCTACTATGTATTGGAAGGCATAGTCCATAAGCCCTCCATTGCAACCTGAGTTTTCTTTACTGCAGTCAACCAATTGCTGTTCTGATAGGGAAACCAACTTGCCTGTTTTGATATAGTTGATGCCCTCCACAGCAGCCACAGTTGAAAATGCCCAACAACTTCCTGAAAGACCAGAAAATAAACAGTATATCAGCAACAACAAAAATAAAGATTCTCCAGCTGATATGGCATGGTAAATTTTTATCATAGATAATTTTTTTTTGATTTGTCTATTTTGAGAATATTTTTGAATTTGACAATCAATAGAGGTTGATGGTTTGATGTTTTTAACCAAATTCTAAAGTATTTCTGAAATATATTATTAATATAAAAGTTCAATTATTACACATGTTTGCTGACCTTCTAATTCCAAAATATTCTGAAAATATAACAATGAAATTAAATTCGACCCAAAATCTACCATCCACACGTTCGAAAACTATGATTTACCTAAAAATCTCTATCTAATTATATGCTGTTTTGAAATTAAAATTATTTCTCCGATCATACCGCATTGGCCTTGATTTTTCACAGGAGTTACTGCTCCCTTTTTTCTCCAATCAATGGACGCTGGCAAGCGCTTCGAATATTGGTACATGAATGATCCACTCTTCACTCCTCTGTCTCCCCGCAGACTGTTGTGCTTCTCCATCTTCGTCTTCATGTGCATGGCTTTGAATTCTTCATTACTCATATCTGCAAACTTGTTCAATTTCAGTTTGTACAGACCATCCTTCTTGTTCACCGAGTCAATGTATTTCACATTCTCTTTGAATATTGCAAATCGCTCGGCATGCTCTTCCGGATCCATATTTCTGGTTGAGCGATGCCGAAGCACCCACTTATCATAAAGGACTCGCAGACTTTCTTCAGACTCGAGGTCTTTGTCTGTAAATCCAGCAGTAGTATCCATGGCATTCACTGATAAAGCCCACAAGGCTGCCAGGACCAGAAACAGGGTCGCCCTTGAAATAGTCGCCATTACGAAAAAACAACAACTCGTCGATATAATTCACAGAAATATGCCGAGAAATAATGTGAATTGGTGGAGATAAACCAGAAGAGAATCCTGTTATATAGTAACCTGCACTGAGTGTAACGCGCACGGAACCCAGTAACATCATTAGTGGCGTATAAGCCAACTTACAGGCTATGATTCGTGAGAACATTCGTTTTTTCGTTTTGTTTTTCAATTCGGTTCACGCCACCATGATTTGAGAAAATTTCATGGTCCAGGCTAAAATTCCCTGTCCAGGCTAAATTGCTCCGGGTGAAATATTATTCAGGGTCGAAGTAAACCCACGCACATGAATTTTCTTCCTTTAAAATATGGAGATGGAATCTGGATCTCCCACGTTTCCAGGGATCGTGAGGCACGTTATCCTTTACAATGGTGTGTGCCCCACGAATACAAATGGAATCCTGGAAGTCTTGAATTTTGAGATTGGTGGTTTCACAAGAAAGCTGTGCGAAAAGGTGGTTTGGCCGAACAACTGCGTCACTCCATCGCTCATTGCATCCATCATCACCAGTTCAGAAGGAAACGTAGAGAATAGCGACGGAAAAGTAGGGAAGGGATTTTGAGAATGGTATCAAATTTGTTTCGGATCATACCGACCCTTTGACGCGACATGGCAGAACAACTGAGTTGAACGGGTGAATGACGAGGCCGTATCGTGCGAGCGCTTGGGCGAAACGATGAAGGTTGGCCCGGCCCAAGGCGCACAACCATGAAAGTTGCCAAGACAACCCTGGTGGGGTCTCAGCAGGTGGAAAAAGGTTGTGTTCTGTAATTCTGTTTTCTAGCTATGTACTTCTGTTGACCCCAGCCATACTATAAGCATAAGGTTGGAGGGCCACTTCTCTGAATAACGTGTATGTGTATGATGACTCTAATAATGAATTACTGTTACGTATATGATGTACAAATCTAGAATGAATGAAAGATTAAGTAGAATAGATGAGACAATAAGATTACTAAAGGGATGAAGATTATACAAGTAAATTTGCTTTGAAGCTTAATATTAGTGGAATAATTTGTACTTCAACCACACACTCAAGGAGTTGTCGTCCACAAAGCGCCTTGTGACGGTAGAAGCCCTAGGCTTGTGACAAATACCTACCAAGTCAATATGAAAAATCATTCGTAGGAAGAACATTGAACATGTTTATGCAAAACTTGTTAGGACAAATTTACAAATTATAATTTACTTTGCCTATTATGTGTGATATGCCTTAACTTGGAGTATCACTCTAGGGTTGGGACAAATATTTATCAAGTTAATTTGAAAAGTCATTAGTATGATTAAAGAACATTGAACATGTTTATGCAGAATTTGTTAGGACAAATTATAATTTACTTAGCCTATTATATGTGCCATGCCTTAACTTGGAGTACCACCCTAGGGTTGGGACAAATACTTATCAAGTCAATATGAAAAGTCATGCCTTAACTTGGAGTACCACCCTACGGTTGGGACAAATACCTATCAAGTCAATATGAAAAGTCATTAGTATGATTAAAGAACAATGAATGTGTTCATGCAAAACTTGTTAGGACAAATTATAATTTACTTGGCCTATTATGTGTGCCATGCCTTAACTTAGAGTACCACCCTAGGTTTGGGACAAATACTTATTAAGTTAATATGAAAAGTCATGCCTTAACTTGGAGTACCACCCTAGGGTTGGGACAAATACTTATTAAGTTAATATGAAAAGTCATGCCTTAACTTGGAGTACCACCCTAGGGTTGGGACAAATACCTATCAAGTCAATATGAAAAGTCATTAGTATGATTAAAGAACATTGAACATGTTCATGCAAAACTTGTTAGGACAAATCATAATTTACTTGCCCTATTATGTGTGCCATGCCTTAACTTGGAGTACCACACAAATACACGTGCTTGGAGTATATTGTGTTTATCAAAATTATTTATATAATGATTATGTTTATTAATGTTTTTTTTTTTCTATGTGGTGTATGGATCTTGGAGAATGATAATGGTTATATCCATGGAATATTTGTAGAAGCATTTGTACCATTCTTGCTGGCTCAACCATACTGTAGTTAATGAAATTATTTATATAATGATTATGTTTATTAATGTTTTTTTTTTCTATGTGGTTCATGGATCTTGGAGAATGGTAATGGCTACATCCACAGAATATTTGTAGGAACATATGTACCATTCTTGTTGGCTCAACCACAGAGTGTTGATAAAATCGAACCTATGACCTCTTAATAGCAAAGATTCTTTAATGATGGGGACTCAACCAATTAGGCTAACTCTCAGGGCTTATGTTTATTAATCTTTTATAAAAACTATGTTTTTTTTGTAATTAAGTCAAGAACTTCATATTAGCAAAAATGATGTACAATATTTACAGAGCTATAGTAATGACAATGACAGTGTTCATGGGACCAACTTCCCATCATGGGGAAACCAGAAGGTCCTAGAGTGAAACTAGAAGTCCAAAAATACTTAGTGGAAAACTGAGTTTTAAAACAAATTAGCAAGCTTAAACAAAGCTTAAGAGAATGAAAATCTGAGTTGAGATTATGGATTATTGTGAAAGACAAATGAAATAGGTTACCTACCTCAGGAGGACATAGAGGTATCATGCATATTTTTGGTTGACACTTAAGCTGCAACTTCATACGATCTCTCTTTGATGATGGGACACCCATATGAGCTGGAAACTTGTTGAGTCGGCGCCTTCACAGCTTCCACGCTCACATCAACTTACTGCAGAGCTTCATCTATATGGGAAACAGGGGAGGGAAGGGAGGGCGAGTTGGAGAGGGATTTGTTGCCATCATGGGAGTTGGATGAGGAGGTAATGAGTGGGACATGAGGGAAGGAGATACCAAAGAGGCAGGGTAGTTGATGCAGAGACTCACTGAAGTGATTGACCTAGGCATTTGCCTTTGCAACCTTCAACTCGACAACATCTTTAGCATGCTTTTGTTTCCATAAGTGCCTGACAAGTAAATTTTGGAGGGCCCATTTCCCATCTCCAAGGCGCCTATGTTCATCAAATTCAAGAGAAGTGACCCTATGATGATTGCTCATTGGAATGTCAGGGTCATAAAGAGAAAATTCTCGACATAATCTATAGCCCGAGGAGGTTGCCCGCAACCACAACCACCTCCTCCTCGCCTAACATGTCCGTGCTCATGAACCATGGTAGCTAGCCAAAGAGGGAAGAAGGGGAGTGCAGAGTTGCAGTGAGGTATGGCCATTGTTCTCTAGGTGGGCATCAGAGAGTATAACTCAGGGAGAGACAAAGGTTCATTATGAAAAAGCCGAGTGGGAGGGAGTTAGATATCCAGAAGGAGCGCCATCGATGAGGGAGGGGAGTGATGAATAAATTAGGCATGCTTGCTAAGTACTTGGAGATCATACAATGGATATGGTGCATTGAATTAAGCTTCATCGAGATCAATGGATATGCGCCCCAAGAGGATGAATTGAAGGCTTCATATCGCCACTTGTGATGTGTTTGCAAAAGGGCGATAAATGCTATTAGGACAATCTTTGACAGTTGCCACCTACATCCGAGGGGTAACGCTAATATTTATTTTAATATAGAAATATTAAATATAATTTAAAATATTATTTTAATTTTCTATATAAAACAATATAAAAATATAATTTTATAATATTCAAAATCATAAGTAGAACAATTCTAAATAAAAATTATAAATATGAAAAACATTATTATTTTAAATATGAGATTAAATAAAATAAAATTAGCATAGATTCATGTTAATCCTAGATTTATCAAGTGTCAAGAAGGATCAAATCTTTTCAGTTGTAAAGCTCTTAAATTAGAATGAAAAACTTTAAAAAATCATTTGCATCTCAAGGGATTCACTATCAATAGGCACTTGATAGATTTGAGGTTGAATTGGACTTATGTTCATAACAGAACCCCTTTATTTTGAGCAAGACACTAATAAAATGTTTTTACTCAATATGAGAATTGAAATATTTTAATTATGATTCACATTGTTTAGATTTTTTTTTTTTTTCTTATTAGTATAATTTTAATAAACGCCCCCACATTGAAAGTTAAAAAAACATATAGAAAAATGAAATATAAACCCCCTCTCTCTCTTCTCTCTCGCTCTCTCTCGATCTCTCTCTCCTCTTATATAATAAAATATAATTAAATAAATAATTAATAGATATATATATAGAATATATATAAATATATATAATATATAATATATATATATAAATATATATAGATAAATAATATTTTTACTCAATGTGCAAATTGAAATATTTTACTTTTTGATTAAACGTTTTATTTTATGGCCATTATTGGTCAAATAATGTGCATTGATGCATTTATTTGATATATGTCTATATACTGATATGATTATGTTATACATGTGTCACGTTGATTTGATGATCTTGCAGACAAGGTATCCTCCCCGAATTATGCTAAGTTCTCTTACTTTTGCACTTGTTTATATGTGGATTTAATGGCTGTCATATCTCTGATATTTATATGGTTTTATGTTGGTTATAAGCATGGTTATATGACTAGTTCATGTCATGGTTATTTCATGTATTTACTTGTAATTGTTAAATGGATGGATGCAAGACCTAATTGATGCTATACCAATTCAATGGAGAAGGTGGTGATCCTTCTGGTTATGTTTCATAAGTTCTTTCAGTGATTCATGCTTTGTCTTGTATCCTAGACCTATAGGTTGCATTGATGCCAACTATTTGATACAATGTTATTCCCGATTGGGGATGTTCAGGCCTAGTCCCAAGGTTGATTTTTGATTTGTTTATATGGTCATCATGTCTTTGATGGATTTTGAAGGTTATAACAAGTTTTGGGTAGAGGTCGAGATTATGGGTATAAAAGTGGCTCAAATATTTGGGACGCTAGCATGGGTCTGCTGAAAAGAGGTAAGGGACATTAGCACACAGGCTTGTGAGAGCGACTTTGGCTTTTGGCCATTGTCTTGCCTATAACATGAGAGAGACCAAGGGTTAAAAGGATTAAATCATCAGTGGGACTTAGGGATAGGATGTCTGAGTGGTTGACATGTCTTATGAGAGTGTTGTTGCCGATGTGGAGGGGTTTGGTTAAGGTGTTCCATTGATTCCATTTCCTTAAGGTCACCAAGGCAGTTGAATTCCTTATAGTAACCTCTCTCGTATCATGTTTACCGCAGCTGATCGATTGCTTGGGTAGACCTAGGGGAGGGGGTGTTACAGATTGGTATCAGAGTGTGGTTACGCTTTCCTTGGGTGAATGTGTTGGTCATGCATGCATGTGAGTTACATGTGTGTCTCTTACACTGGCATTCCATGTGCTTGTTGCATTGCATCATGTTGATCATGATTGTAGTAAGGTTTCCATGAGGAACTTGATGTAATTTTATGGGATGCATCATTAGAAGTATATGACTCGTTGCATATGGTTACATTTCGCTTACATGTTGATTATATGTCGTGTAACTACATCCTTGTATATTAGGTGCATTCTTGAATGTTTTGATTACATGTATTAGTCTTGTAGGTTGGTTACAAGAATTGATCGCTTATGCTCAACTACATGCTTTCATACGTATGTGTAGTTGATTAAGCATTGCTTATGCATGTTAATAGTTGCATGTGGAAATGTGTACATTGGACTTATGGCTATTGTCATACATGAGGACATAGCATGCATTGTTGATATGGCCTTGCATTGATGACTGGACCCTAGCTAGAATGATGTTTATGCGTAGATGCATTTATTTGATATATATCTATATGCTGATATGATTATGTTATACATATATCATGTTGATTTTATGATCTTGTAGACAAGGTATCCTACCTGAATTATGCTAAGGTATATTGGTTTATTGTGACTTGGTTTAGCTAACATAGTATGTCTTGCAAGAAAGAGGTCAGATGGATAGAAAGGTGGTAGACTACATATAATATCCCTATGCATCAGATGGGTAGTGTGGTGTGGGACACTCTTATGACTTGGCAAACACATTGAGAATCTTGAAGGAAGAAATAAGGAGTTGCATAGAAGACAATGACAAAATCATGCAGACAAAAGAGAAACAAGCAGAGGTGAATGTGAAATTACTTCAGAGTTTGTTAGATTTGTAGTGACAGGGACCACTTCAGATCAACCATGGACATGTGGACAAAACTAATGGGGCATATGGAAGTAGGTCTCCTAGTAGACACAGGTTGGATAGATCTGACATGATCAAAGATGGAAGGTTGTTGGACACTTCGGATAGGAGAGGTGATAGACACTGGTATTATTCTAGTTCTGGTTCTTACAGGCATCATGATCATCATCATTATCATCCTTATAGGAGGAGTGATAGGAGATACCTTTTGGATGAGTTTAAGAAGGTAAATCCACCTACCTTTGATGGAGAGATGAAGAAATCACAGGATGCAGAAGCATGGTTGCTTTGTATGAAGAAATTCTTCCGATTACATGATTATTCAGCAAACATGAAAGCAAAGATAGCCACTTTTAGTCTCAAAGGTAAAGCGGATATTTGGTGGGAAGATGTGAATAATGTCAAAGGTATACATGAGGAGGATTTGACTTGGCATGTGTTTGAAAGGCTCCTCAAGAAGAAGTACTTGTCGGAGAGGTAATATGATGACAAAGCTAAGAAAATTTATGAGTTGCGGATGGGTTCTATGATAGATGATGAGTATACCAGCAGGTTTTTGAAGTTGTTTAGATATGTGCCTTACCTCAGGGAGGAGAAGGCCAAGGTTCAAAGATTCATCAGTAGATTTGCAGTAGCATACAGAGACCGGATTGAGTTTGATGAGCCTAGATCGTTGGAGGAGGCCATCTGAAAGTGGAAGCATTGTTATGAACAGTTGAAGTGCAAAGTTGAGCCTAAGAATGACTTGAAAAGAAATGAGAAAGCTAAAGGAAAATGGCCACCAATGAGAGAAGGAACTCAAGATGCAATTGAGAAAGAAAGTGTAGTTCGTTACAAGAGATTCAATACCACTAAGAAGAGACGTGGATAGAAGTAGGCTAGAGGTGGTGGTAGGGAACCATTGCAGTGTTGGATATGTGGTAAGGATCATCGTAAGAGTGATTGTCCATAGTATCAGAGTGGTAGTAGACCCCATAACTACAATGCTCAAAAGATAGATACAATTGATGATGTTGGTCATAGAATTCCTCAAATCTATGAAACTGTGGACAACAGACAAGCAAAACATCAAGCATCTATCATTGAGATGGACGGTAAGCTTTGTGATCAAGTTTTTTATATTTTGATTGATCCTGGATCTAACTATAGTTATATTAAGCTTGACCTGGTAGATAAGTGTGGTTTGAGAAAACAAGTGCATGTAGAATCTTGGTTAGTACAATTGGCTATAGGTACAAAGAAGAGAGTTCACCATTGGGTGAGAGCTTGTATTTGAGTTAAATGGTATGCCTACAACAACACACTTAAAAGCATTTCCATTGGGATCGTATAATATGCTTTTGGGTATGGATTGGCTATATCTTCACAGAACCAAAGTGGATTGCTTCAACAAGGCCATTGAGTGTGTGAATGATAGTGGGGAAATGAGGACTTTACAAGGAAAGAAGAATCCTACATTGGTGAGGATGGTTACCTCTATGCAGGCTAAGCGTACGTGCAAAAAATGTTTTGTGACGTTTACAATACACATTTATAGTGATAAAGGTAACGAAGTTGAGGATGTAGATGTGTTAAGAATGTACCTAGTTTTGTAGCAGTTTCATGATGTATTTCCTGAGGAAATTACAGAGTTTCCACCTCATAGGGAGGTAGAATTTTCTATTGAGTTGGTTCCAGAGGCAACTCCAGCCTCAAAGGCACTTTCCAGGATGAGCACACCTGAGTTGGTTGAGTTAAAGTTACAGTTAAAGGAGATGCTTGACAAGGGATACATTAGGCCAAGTGTATCGTCTTGGGGTGCACCAGTGTTGTTCATGAAGAAGAAACATGGTACTCTTAGATTTTGCATTGACTATAGGAAACTGAACAAGGTAATGATAAAGAATAGATACCCTTTGCCGAGGATTGATGAATTGTTTGATTAACTGAAGGAAGCAACCATGTTCTTTAAGATCGACTTGAGATCAAGATACCATCAGGTATGCATCAAGGAAGAGGATATCTTCAAGACTGTGTTCAGGACCAGGTATGGGCATTATGAGTTTGTTGTTCCATTCGGTTTGACTAATGCTCCAGCTACATTTATGTGTTTGATGAATACTGTGTTGCATCCTTATTTGGACAAGTTTGTTATTGTGTTCATTGATGACATACTGGTATATTTAAAAAATGAGGAAGAGCATGCCGAGAATTTAGCAATAGTGTTGAGATTTTTAAGAGAGCATCAGTTTTATGCTAAACTTAGCAAGTTTAGGTTCTTTCAGACTGAGGTACATTACTTGGGCCATGTTGTCTCCAAGGATGGCATAAAAGTGGATCTAGAAAAGATAAGGGATATCATGGAGTGGGCAGCTCCTAGGAACGTGGATGAGATGAGATCATTTATGGGATTGGAAGGTTACTACAAGAGGATCATGAGGAACTTATCACACATTGCATATCCTATCACATCATTGCAACAAAAAGGTAAGAAGTTCCAATGGAAAGGAGAATGTGAGGCAAGTTTTGGGAATCTTAAGTAGTTGTTGACACATGCACCAATGTTGAATATTACAGATACGGATAAGGAGTTTTTAGTATGTATAGATGCTTGCAAAAGAGGATTTGGTGGAGTTCTCATGCAAGAAAGACAAATAGTGTTCTATGAGTCACGTAAACTGAATGAGCACGAGTAGAACTATCCGACACATGATCTTGAGCTAGCAATGATTATACATGCATTGAAGATGTGCATGCACTATCTTCTTGGCAAGAGGTTTACAGTGATGAGCGATCACAGTGGGTTGAGTTATTTGTTTGATCAACCAAATCTAAATGCCAGGCAAGCTAGATGGTTGGCTACCCTTAGTGAGTTCAACTTCGAGATTAGGTACAACAAAGGGAAGGAGAACCAAGTTGCAGATTCTCTTAGCAGGAATGTATAGGTAAATCATATAACAACTATGAGATCTTATGGGAGTTACAGGATAGGATCTTGCATGCAGGACATCGAGATGAAAATACATGGAGATTCTGCACAGGTTACAACAGAGCATAGGTATAGGTACATGTGTTGATCGGGATGCATACTATCATCTCATAGCAGATGGTTTGGTAAGGTTTTTATTGACAGGATCTACATGCCAAATTGTAGTGAGCTTAAGAAGCTTATCTTGAGGGAGTTTCATGCCAAGCCATACTCAAGTCATCCAGGATATCAGAAGACATTGACGACAGTGAAGAAGTTCTAATATTGGTCGAATCTGAAGAAGGAAGTGGTAGAGTTTGTGGCTAGATGTTTATATTGTCAACAGGTCAAGGTGAAATGTATGCATCCAAGTGGTTTACTACAACCGATAGGGATTCCAGAATAGAAATGGGAGGTAATTTCCATGGACTTCATTACAGGTATTCCGAGGATAGTGAGGCAGCATGATTCTATTATGGTCATGGTTGACAGGTTGAGCAAGGTAACGCACTTCATTCCAGTAAAGACTACATATTCAGTCAGTGAGGTAGCACAGGTGTTCATCAGAGAGATAGTGAGACTGCATGGTGTTCCGAAGAATATCATGTTGGACAGGGATGAAAAGTTCACTTCCAAGTTTTGGAAGCAGTTATTTGCAGGTTTGGGTACAGAGTTGGCCTTCAGTACAACTTATCATCCGAAGATAGATGGACAAATAAAGAGGGTCAACAAGATCTTGGAGGATATGTTGAGGATGTATGTGATGCACCAGCAGAGGAAATGGGAGGAGTATGTTCCATTGGTTGAGTTCAAACACACCAATGGTTATCAAGAGTCATTAAGGATGAGACCTTTCGAGGCATCGTATGGGAAAAGTTGTAACACTCCCATCAACTAGAGTGATCCACTGAACATGGTAAATATTGGATCAGATATGTTGGCAGATATGGAGCAGGAAATGCAGGTTATAAAGAAGAATCTAAAGGCAACACAAGATAGATAGAAAAGTTATGCGGATCAACATAGGGTATTCAAGGAGTTTTAGGTTGGGGAGCATGTGTATTGTATGCATCAAGCCCAAGAAAAACTCTTTGCAGATTGGTTCATGTGCCAAGTTGGAACCACAATTTTGTGGGCCTTTTGAGATCCTTGAGAGGATTGGACCAGTGGCATATTGACTTACACTACCTCCGACAATGAAAGTCCATGATGTTTTCCATATTTCATTGCTTAAGAAGTATATAAAGGATGTTGGTAATGTTATTAATTGGTCTGTATTGTAGGTGGAGCAAGAAGGAGAGTTCCAGCTGGAGTCTCAGTGCATATTGCAGCAAAAACATCTCATGCTCAGGAAAAGAGCCACAGAGAAAGTTAAATTGCAATGGAAGGACTTTGGGCTTGAAGAAGCTACATGGGAGATTGGCGGATCAGATACAGGCCCTGTATCCTTCATTATTTGCCGCTTGAGGCAAAGCAATTTTGGTTTGATGTTAGTATATGTTTGGCATATGTTTTGCTGATATTTTGGTATATGCATGTATATGTATATGGATGTAAATACTGCCATGAGCTAAGCTATAAAGCTCCAATAAGTGGTGTGGGTGTTATATTGTCATGTTGTCATGATGTTTTGATTTGGAGGAGGTCTTTCATTGTAAATACTGCAATGAGTTAAGTTATAAAGATCCATGGGAAGTATGTTTTCTTTTTAGTGGTTTTGCTAAGGTCATGGTGCAGTTTAACGCCGAGGGCGGTGTTCCCCAAGTGGGAGGGTTCTGTAACAACCCTGGTGAAAATTTCATGTAATAAAAGTTAATAAAGGTAAAATAAACCACGGTTAAGGGATACTTATTCCAAGATGAACGCCGGGAAAATATATCCTAGTGGGCATCACTAGATGTGTGTTTTGGCTAAAGAAAATTAACAAAGCCTAAGGAAAATGAATTAAAAGGAAAAAAGGCATTTTTGGCACATTTATTTATGAAAATAAAGGAAATTAGGAGAAAAGTAAGGTGAAAGGTCACAGGTTGCATGTGAGGAGGATAACAAAGGAAAATAATGGAAAATGAAGAAAATAGAGGCCTCATTAATAAAAAGGATTATGAGGATCAAATGGTAACCTTTTTGTCAGTTTAAGTTTGGAGTTCTCTTATTATTCTCTCTCCCTCTCTCTCTCACTCTTGGTCACTTAGATTTTTCTTGGAGCACTCTAACTTTGGATCAAGGAAGGAAAAGCAAGGAAAGGAAAGGAAAGGAAAGGAATGGAAAACAAGGATTGAGCAAGGAAAAGAAGGATCAAGCAACTTCAACAGGAATACTTGCAAGTAACCTTTTGTATGTGCAATTTCCTAGCTAGTTTGGACATGTATGGATTTGCATGTTGGTGTATTATTCTCTTGTTATCGGTGGCATGGGTTTTTCGAGTTATGGCAGTGGTTTTCAGCCTAGCCTTGCCTTTTTCTGGATGTTATGGTATGTTGGGATGTTTATCTTGGTTTTGAGTTTTGGTTTTCCTAATGGATTTCAGAATCTAGGGTGGAGGTGATCTCAAGGTTCATTCCCAAAGCCCTAAGAATCCCTCGACCAATTTTGGCGGGATACACGATAAAACCCAAGGGAGAAATCTTGATTTAGGGCCGAGTGATCTAGGTTTGGATTGTGGTAAAGCCTTAGAGACTGCTCTCGATTTAGGGCATAGTGATCTGAGATTGGATTGTGGTAAATCCCGAGAGACAAGGAGAAGGAAAATTCCTCAAGGATAATGATGGATTCCAGATGGCATTCCAAGTTCGGTTCGCTTGTGATTAGAACACCTAGTTTGGTGTGAACATGGTTTTATGAGGGTGGAGGTGGTTTAACCTCTAGATTCCCTTGGTTGTTCTTGGATTGGTTTCTCTGTGAGATCCCACATTCATGCTTGGAATATGGCATAGGGGTGACTGGCTGAAAGAGAGATTTGGTTCAACCATGTCTATGGTCGGGTGGTACGTGGAAGTTCCAAACCTGGTCAGATTTGCCTATGATTAATAAAAGCTAATTTCTCTTACTTTTCCACTTGTTTATATGTGGATTTAATAGCTATCATATCTCTGATATACATATGGTTTTATGTTGGTTATAAGCATGGTTATATCACTGGTTCATGTCATGGTTATTTCATGTATTTACTTGTAATTATTAAATGGATGGATGCAAGACCTAATTGATGTTATGACAATTCATTGGAGAAGGTGGTGATCCTTCTGGTTATGTTTCATAAGTTATTTTAATCATTCATGCTCTGCCTTGTATCCTAGACTTGTAGGTTGTATTGATGCCAATTGTTTGACAAAATGTCAGTCCCGGTTGGGGATGCTCATGCTTAGTCTTGAGGTTGATTTTTGATTTTTTTATATTGTCATCATGTCTTTGATGGATTCTAAAGGTTATAACAAGTTCTGGGCAGAGGCCGGGATTCTAGGCTAGAAAAATGGTTCAAATATTGGGGATGTTAGTCCCCTAAATTGTGCCCATTCTTGTCCTTTTTTCCTTTATAAACTACAACTATTTACCTATGTTTTACCCTTTTCACATACCCTCATCTTGCACTAGTCCAAGCATGGTGATATATTTCACATGTACTTTATTTTTCATATTTTATTTCAATTTAGCACTCAATTAATTATTTAATTCAGATTTCTTACTTTTAATGTACTTTTGTAACTTATCCTTATCTCCAATAAATACTTGGTAAATAAAGCCACTTAACGTGACTGCTGATTTAAGTGTAGGATTGGATCTCGCACTATTGCCAGCTCAGCGAATCCGCACAGCAGATCTGGACTTCCTTAACCACTGCCATGTTTTGTGAATCGTTGGCCATGAAAACGAGATCAACCAAAGGCAACCAAAGACAAGACTAAAGTTGCAGATTGCTTGAATGGAAGCTGAAGATTTGGCCCATGGCCAACAAGTTCAATTGTCTATATTTAAAAGACGAGAGGCTAAAATCTACATTTTGTTATGTAAACGGTTGACCGAATGGCCTGTACTAAGTTTAGTAGTTATGGCCTTGGCCCGACGGTCTATAAATCACATAATGTAAATAGAATTAGGGGATGGGCAGAGAGAGGAGATAACAACATTGTGTTCCAAGCATATTGTATATATTTTTTATCGCCCAAATCTAGGCTGGACTCTGTATTCCATGATGTACTTTGCCTTTGCGAATCAATAGAAAGAAGGAGCTTCACCTCATGCTTTTCAAATATTCTCTGTTTAAACCAATGAGTCTAATCTGAATTACTGAGTAGCGTCATTTCTTAGATGAGAAATGCGCTAGTTGGCTAGGGCCCAACCAACTCATCTCGTTCACCCTATTTTCGGTTTCGTATTTATTTATGTGTTGTTATTATTAAAGTGTGATTTAATTGAATTCTGTTTTCATGCACATATATTCCTGCCAAAGTGTGAGCGGATCCATCATGTGAATTAGTTAGATTTACTTTCCTACAATTTTCTTTCATGCAATTTATTTCAGTTGATTTTCCTCGCCTGGTCCAAGTAGGAGAAATGAACCTACACCAGTGCACGTTGGTGTGATTAATCGTTTCCTGCAATTTCCTTTCATGCAATTTATTTCAGTTGGTTTTCCTCACCTGGTCCAAGCAGGAGAAATGAACCTGCACTAGTGCACATTGGTGTGTTGCAGCAAGTATTTCTAGTCTCTCTCATGCAACATTTCTTTTTCATTCTCTTAAGTAATATATATATGCAGATGGCAGGTTGATTCTTTAGTGGTTGTTTCCAGTTATGGTTATTTACTTTTATTTTACATACAGTTAAGATTGGAAACATCTACATGTGTAAATTATTTCTACAATTAAGTTTCATTTATAGTAGTTAACACTTATTTTGAGAGCTGATAATGAAGTGCAAGGAACTCTACTCAGGTGAAAGAACTGGTTTCTTGTCACAGGATCCGAGAGCTTAGAACCCTTGAGGTTCGAGCCCTTGCATGAATTCAGGAATCTTTGGTAAGACACAACTTATACCTCTCGCATAAATCTTTGCCCCTGCACTAGTGCAAGCAGATTGCGATAAGTGCAGGACTGACTAGTGCAAGAAGGAAATCTTTAAGAAAGCAGGTTTAAGGGCCCACTTTACAAGACTACTAAAGTGTTTCTACTAAAGAGAAATATAAGCATATACTCAGTGATTAAACATTGATCAGTTGGAGTGATTGTCTTCTTATTTTGATTCCTTTGCAAATGCATTCTTTCTTGTTCCAGCACTAGATTACTTTGATGATTTAGTTGCCTTTTACTCTTTCCAATTCAATTATGCAAGTTTCCATTTAAGAAGGTAGGAATTTACATCAGAAAGGTTCATACCATCTCTAACATTCCTCGTGCTTTGTCTCTAAGATTACAGATCCCCCGGTTGACAATTAAGTGTTGAGGAGTTGCTTAAGTGCAATTCTCGCACCCAACATTTTGGCGCTGTTGTCGGGGAGGCGATTTGATTTGGTAAGAATTTTCTGTTTGATGAAATAGGGGTAAGTTTGCTTTTATCTTTTTCTACAGTGTGCTTCTATTGTTTGGGAAATTTTTTTGAAAGAATTTTGCCGGTGTTGAGTATTCTTTGCAGCATTTTATTAGAAGTTGCTTTGTTATTTTTATTTTTGAGATGAATGCCCAGAAGAGGTAGAGGTCCAAAGCCCACTAAGGGCCGAGGAAATAGTGATAAATCTGAAAACAATTTTCATATTGGGTCTTCTCCTACAGGCAGGAGGTCCAAAATTCAAACCCATCATGCAAGAACAATCCACCTGGACTCTGGTGAAAGTAGCTCAGGTGTGGTTCAGCCCAAAGAGGGGAAGGAGGAGACTACTAGTAGTCAATCTTCTCATCCTATTGAGAGCAGTTCGTGTGAAGGGGAAACAATGGCAAGTCGTGAAGATCATGCAGAAGGAACTGGCGAAAATCGAGTAAATGAGGAACAATCCACTTTTGAGTTTCCAATTATGGATCCCGATACTATTTCACAGATGAAGAATATTTCACCATCAGCTCTTCCTCATTTCCATGGTAAAGTTCATGAAGATCCAGACTCTTTTTTATTCAAGTTTGACATTTTGTGTAGAAGTTATGGCTATTCAACTAAAGCTCATAAGTTGAGATTGTTTCATGCTACTCTCAAAGACTCAACTTTGTGCTGGTTTATGGGGCTAGGAGGGAACACCATAACTTCTTGGGATTAGATGAAGAGAGTGTTTTTGTCAAAATATCAAGAATATTGCAAAACTCGGGACATGCAAGATGAAATCTTTACAATTGTGCAGAATGATGATGAAACTCTTGAGGATTACTTAGAAAGAATTATGTATATTTTACAAAGGTCAAAGCTTAAGTTTGATTTTGGTACTATTACAAACTTGTTCTTGCGTGGACTTACTAACAATGCTAGAAATAATTTGAACTTGTTAGAACAAGGTGATATTTATCAGAAAACTTTTGATCAGATCTGTGATTTGTGCAGGAATTTTTTATGGAATCAGTATAGATCTGGTAGAGGAATTCGGAGTAGAAAAAGAAAAACTAAATCTACTGATGCTATGATTATTAGACTAGAAAATAAAATGGAAAATATGAAGATTGAAATAATGAATAGTGTTAGCAAATAGTTAGACTCTTTGAAATTTCAGCAAAAACTTATAAAAGAACAAGAGTCATTATGTATTTTTTGTCCTAAATGTAGAGATAAGCATCCTCCTAAAGAGTGTCCTCTTAATTTGAAGGAAACTAATAAGTGTGCTATTTGTGTAGAAGCCCATACCACATAAAAGTTTCCCTCTATACCAGGACTTAAAGTTGTAATCAAAGGGGAACAACCTAAAGTTGAATACTTATATGCCATGGGAGCAAGGACGAATTGGCCTTAGGTAAGTGAAGGTATGGATCCTGAATTCTCTCCACACTATTTCGATTATAATTCACATGCATATTCTTATCCTAACACTAATCATTCTCAACAGTGCGAGTATGGGAATCAATTTCAGCATGGCCAGCCTTCTCCACCATGGCAATAAGGTTGGAGAGGGCCAAATCATTCTCAATATTCCTACCACCCACCTATGTAGTCATATCCACCTACATATACACCTTATCCAATGCCTTAGCCATCTTTACCTCCGAGTCAGTCTACTCTACCTTTGCCTTTACCCCCACCGTTTTGACCTCCTCAGTTCCCTGCTCAACCTGTACCCAATCCTAATAATAATAAAGCGGAGCAAATGATTTATGCAAAGAACTCGCTTTTACCATTTGTGTACTAGTCTATTCCATTTGGGGTTCATGATATCCAATTGAGATTGGGGAGGACTATAACTTCGGAAAACTAGAAGCACCCTATGGTGATTATTGAAGAGAAAGGAGAGGAGGAGACTCCTAACAATTCTAAGGAAGTTGTCACCAAGTAGCCCATTCCCTTACATTTTGAATCCTTACCATCCTCTTCCAACCAGCCTCCCTTTCTAGAAAGGCTAGTTGTGGAAAGAAGTGAGCCTATTTCTGAGACTAGCTTGGTTTCTGAACTCAGGAACCTTTTTATTAAGGTACCTTTGTTTTAGGCCATTAAAGAGATCCTCATTTGTACTAATATCATTAAGGAACTCTGTCTCAAGAAACCAGGGAGGAAGAGATTAGAACCCCAAACCCTTCAATTCGTTGGTAGGGCGGCTGAGTTGATGACAGGATGTGTGTCTATGGAGAAATATACTGATCTCAGAAACCCTGTTGTCTCAGTTCAGATTGGTGATGTCCTTGTCTCTAATGTTCTTATAGATCTAGGGGCAGCCATTAATGTCATTATTAAACAAACCATGGATCAACTTCGGTTATCTCATCTTCGTTCTACTCCCACTGTGCTTGAATTGGCAAATATATCTAAAATCAAGCCAAAAGGAGTATTGGGTGGTGTGATCATTGCATTATATTCTTGGGAATATCCCGTTGATTTCATTGTGCTTCAACTAAAGAACCCAGTAGGAGGACATCCCTTGATCCCGGGTCGACCATGGCTTTCTATAGCCGATGCATATATTGGATGTCATTCCGGTGACATGTATATTTTTCATGGAGATTCTAGGAAGAAAGTTACCTTGTATCTTCCTGCCAAATCCATTCAGGACCTCCGAGATACCTTATGGTTGGATCAAAGCAGTGATGAGGAGACTCAGTCCATTTCTCTTATACATCATTATATCGGGTCTTCACAAGAAGATGAGATTCAATATTTCTTGAATAATTTAGACATTATGCCTAATTTTGAGCCATTAAGCCAGATTTTCAGCCTCGATTTTCAAGAGAATCATGATTCTCATTCTTCTGTACTGCTTCCTTTGACCACCCCCTTGAGTGTTCTCAAGCCTGATACTACTCTTGTTGAGATTAGCCCTGGTAAACCCTTGGATATTAGTTCAGATCTAGACTCATCTCAACAAAAGTAGCTTGTAAACTTGTTGCAGAACCATCTTGGTGCCTTTGCATGGGATTATTAGGATATGAAAGGAATTCCTCCTGAAACCTGTACACATCGTATTTACATTCAGGAAGGAGCCCGACCTATCTGATAGCCCCAAAGGCATATGAATCCAACTCTGAAAGATGTTGTGAAGGAAGAATTACAAAAACTTTTAGATGCTAGTTTCATCTATCCTATTTCTGACAGTCAGTGGGTCTCTCCATCAGTGTTGGTTCCTAAGAAAGATGGGAGATGGCATATTTGTATTGATTATCGAGAATTAAACAAATCTACTCTCAAAGATTACTTTCCTCTTCCTTTTATTGGTCAGGTGCTTGATACCCTTACAGGAAAGAAATATTTTTTCATTTTGGATGGCTTTAGTGGTTACAACCAGATACAGATTGCACCCAAAGATTAGGACAAAACTACTTTTACATGTCCTTGGAGAACATTTGCTTATAGAGTGCTCCCCTTTGGTTTATGTAATGCCCCGACTACCTTTCAAAGGGCAGTCCTGGCTATTTTTACTAATATAGAATGTATAGAACTTTATATGGATGACTTTTCTGTGTTTGGTGACTCTTTTCAGGGGGCTCTCAAAAATCTGGAAAAAGTACTTCTTCACTGCCAAGAAGCCCATCTTGCCTTGAGTGACAAGAAATGCAGGTTAATGTGCAAGGCAGGAGTGGTGCTTGGCCATCTTATTTCTAGTAAAGGTATCCAGGTTGACCTAACTAAGATTTAGATCATTCTACGTCTTCCTGCACCTAAGGCTCAAAGGGAAGAAAGAGGTTTTTTAGGACATGCTGGTTACTATAGGAGATTCATTGAAATTTTTTCTAGGATAGCTACCCCTCTTTTTCAACTTCTAGCTAAGGATAATGAGTTTTCTTGGTCCACAGCTTGCCAACAATCCTTTGAAACATTGAAGGAAAAGTTAGTACAGGCACTAGTTTTGAGAGGTCTAAACTGTTCCCTATCTTTTCACAATCCCTTTGATGCTTCAAATTTGGCTATTAGCGCAACTTTAGGACAAGAGGGAAACAAGAAATCCTATGCCATCTATTTTATTAGTAAGAATTTGTCTTTCGCTGAATTAAATTATACTATTACAGAGAAAGAGTTTTTAGCTATGATTTTTACAATTAACAAGTTCAGGCACTATATTACAGGGTATGAAGTCTTTGTACATACTGACCATTTCGCAATTAAATATTTGATGAATAAACCATTGACTAGCAGTAGAGTGACTAGGTGGTTTTTATTGTTGCAAGAATTTAATATTACTATTGTTGATAGACCAGGAAAATCTAATGTGGTAGCAGATTTTCTTTCAAGATTGAATAATCCTAGTGAAGTAACTCCTATTAATGATGATTTTCCTGATGAACATCTTTTTGCTATGTCAACAGACTCCCCATTGTTTGCTGACATTGCTAACTATTTAGTCACTAGAAAGACACCACTCCACTTGCCCGCTCATTAAAAGTGGAATATTATTCAGAAAAATGCTACATACTCCTAGATTCAAGGAGATCTCTTTTATACTGGTCTAGATTTGATTTTTTGTAGATGTGTAAGAGAGGAAGAAGTGTTTGACATTTTAAAATCTACCCATGATGAACCTTGTGGAGGCCACTTTGCTGATAAGCGGACTACATATAAGGTATTGCGCACTGGCTACTTTTGGCCTTCCTTGTTTAAGGATGCCAAACAGTATGCCAGGCGGTGTGATAGTTGTCAGTGAATGGGCTAGCCTAATCAAACCAATGAGAGGCCTTTATGCCCCCAAGTTATGATTGAGCCTTTTGAAAAATGGGCTGTTGATTTTATAGGACCAATAAATCTAACTTCATTAAGTAAAAAACATATTTTGGTTTGTACAGATTTTGTTACAAAATGGGTAGAAGCTAAAGTTGTTTCCTTCGCTACAAAAAGGGTTGTTGTTGATTTCCTTTTTACTGAAATTTTTACTAGATTTGGTGTGCCTAGAGAGATTGTTTCTGACAATGGTCCTCAGTTTATTTCTAATTTGGTGTAGGGTGTGATGGAGTAATATAAGATCCGGCATAGGAAATCTACACCATATCACCCATAAGCAAATGGCCAGGTGGAATCCACGAACAAAGTCATCGAGTCCATCCTCACAAAAATAATAAATATGTATCAAAAGGATTGGGCTGAAAGATTACCAGAAGCTTTGTGGGCATATCAAACCACTTGGAGAAATAGCACGGGACATACACCATATGACCTGGTATATGAAAAACAAGTCTTGTTGCCAATCGAATTCCAGATCAAAACCTTCAGAACTACAGTTCAGTTGGGGCTAGATCTCTCCGAAGCATAACAACATTGTCTCCTTCAATTACATGAGCTGGATGAATTTTGAAGGGATGTTTTTCAACGGAACATATTGATTCAGCAACAACGTAAAAGGTGGCATGACAAGTCTATTCAGAAAAAAGCAGTTTCACCGAGGTGATTGGGTACTCCTTTATGATTCTAGATTTTAATATTTCAAAGGAAAATTCCATACACATTGGATGGGACCTTATGAGGTGGTTCAAGTATTTGAGAATGGAGCGGTAGAGATTAAAACTATTGATGGACAGAGCTTAGTGTTCTTAGTGAATGGACATATATTAAAGAAATATTTTCAGCCACTTGCCAAGAAGTATTTTACACAACAAGTCCAACAACAATTTGGGACGGTAGTGATGGATGGTAATACCAACCTGTTGAAAACATGAACTCTTCTTCTTCTTCTAAAAAAATAAAATAAAAACAAATAATGAATATAAATATATATAATATATATAATATATATAAAATATATATTAGTAAAGAAAAAATATTTTCCTGAATTATGAAAATTAGTTTGCTAACATGATTGCAGAAGGATCAACCTGAAAACCATCTTACTGGCAAGAAGATCAAAAGTTTCTAATAAAAGGAGAATGTTGCTTGATCTTTAGATGTGCTAGCTGCCACCAAGACGAAGTAGGTTCAGCAAAACTAGCCCTTACACAAGTTTGGGGTAACTAGCATGGATATTTTCATTCAAGTAACATTTAATTCTCGCTGCAGTATTTTTTTTCTTGCACCAGTGCAGGCAGACTTTCCAGAATTTTTTTTGCCTTTCTTCATATCCTTTTTCGTAATTCCCCATCAGTTTTCTTCTTCAACCCCAAAATGATTACCTTCCCATATTCTTCCGAATTCACCCTATCCGTTTCTTAAATCCCACTTTTATCCCTTGAATTTTTTCCCTATCCCACTTCCGTTTAGACCCTCTTAATGGTACTGTTCCTGGAATCCCTGTCATAAAATTCCTTCCCATTCTGATTTTTTTTTCCTTTTCCCACTTCTTTGTTCCCCCATGAGCTTATTGTAGGATCCAATGCAGAAAGAGCAAAAGGATGTGCTCAGAAACATCAAAGAAATGGTGAAGCAAACCTTTCATATGATTGGGAAAATCATATTAAAGTCCAGCCTATGTTCTACCAAAATTTCCTTTTTTTTTTTCTTCAGAAAATTTTCTGCTTGCACCAGTGCAAGTACGTTACAATATACAATAGTGCAAGCAGAGCAACGTAGTATAGGCATGGCAAGCAGATCAATGCAAGCACACACCTTGTTAGAGATATAATGCATTTTATTCTTTCCATGCAATATAACGTGCGTCATAAAGAAGTGGTTATTATGAAAATTTGAAAGAAGTCTTTTCATTCAATCGTTAAGTACTTTATGTTATCATGTATTAATTAGGGAGAAAATTATTTAAGTACAAAGTGTTTATGGTTAGAAATCGTGATCATTTTAATGAATGTTAAAGGTATTTTTTTAATGAATTATGAAGATGATGTGGAGTATGTAACCATTGCTTAGCTATGATTACACCCCTTGTGAAATGATCCTTTATTCCCTCCATTTGAAATCATTACCTTACCTGGCCATTAAATCACCACCGCTAAGTACCCCTCATCCATTTGACACACCTTTCAAAGGATACTACGCGTCCATGGTGATTTAAGGGATGCATTAAGTGATAATTTAAATGATTGGATGGTGAATTGGAAAAGGGTGGTGGATGGTTGGGCCCGTACCCATAAGAATCCGTCTTCCTCATTGTTTCATGTAGAAGAGAGTGGACTGTTCATAGCTGTTAAGCAATGATGCTGCCCATTAAAAGTGAGTTGTCATCCCTCAGGAAAGTAGAGCAAACCACAGAATACTGCAATAGTCTTGCACTATTGCAGGAATCAGGGTTTCTTTAGTTTTTACAGAGGTTTGATAGGCACGACAGGGAGGTGGCCTTGCAATTTGCCAAGAGTTTTAAGGACGACTGAGTCAAAATTGGCCCCTTGAGGTTTAAGGTCATAGAAGAATTCATCACAGAGGCCATAGGGTTAGAGAACATTGGCGAGCAATGGTTCAAGAATAAGAAGTTAGAGAATAAGCGGTGGCACTGACTTTTCATTGACAAAAAAATGCAGGTGAATTGGAAGAACGACATCCCCCATAGTGCCCTGTTGGATCAATGGCGAGATCTCCTTTATATTTTGCAAAAGTTTTTAACCTGCGAGGGATGCAATTCCTTCACATTTTTTTTTACCATTTCAGAATATTGCTACATTTCGAAGCAGGCCGACACCTCCAGTGGAAAATCAATTTCCCCCACTTCTTGCTCAGGAGTTTAGAGAGGATGGCCAAGGGTGTGAAAACTGTACAAGAAGACTAGGCTGACCGAAAATTATACTGTCACGGGTTAATCAAGATCTTGGTCAAGAAGGAGTTGGAAGCCAAAGGCATGACTTGGGAACATTATTAGAGTAGTTACACAAAGAGACACCCACCGAGAAAAGGACAAAGGACCCTGCTAGTCCAAGTACAAGCAGGGGTTCGGTTAAAAACAATGTGGGAGGTTCTTCTCGCACTGGTACAAAAAGAAAGAGACCCATAGAGACAGGGAAAGAGGAAGCCCCATCTCCGACGGAGAAGGCGACCAGAGCCTCCATTGAGAAGAACCCCTCCCCTCAAACTACCTCTCCAATGCATACAAGTGCCTCTGAAGGGCATAATTTGTCAATCCTTGCAGATGCATAGTCCACTCCAAAGAAACAGAATTTTAAGAAATTGAAGATGATGCCTTGCTGGCTAATTTTATCCGGAAACCTCGGAAGAATAAAGAAGAATCAAGTGCAAGCAAGGATTTGGTTGAAGGGTCGCATGTTAATATGGCGTAGTCCCCATTTCGACAAGGTACTGAATCCCCTGCCACAACAGTTAAAGAGAAGGAAGCACAGGGTATTGATTCCCCTGCCACAACATTTAAAGAGAAGGAGGCACATAGTACTGAAATGCCTACACCCGACGAGTCAGAGACACAAGTCTCTCATCTTAGTAGTCATATAGCCGAGCTGGAACACCAAGTTCAGGATTTAGAAGAGCTTATGGTTAAAGAGTAGGATGATAAGCAACATAGTAAGGAAGAATTGACTGCGGAGGTCAAGAGGCAGAAAAGAGAAGTCAGGGTGTGTAAGTATCGAGCTTTTCAGTGTTTTAAGCATCTCAAGAAGGCGACAAAGAAGTTGAAGTTCAAAGAGAAGAAGTCTAAGATAGTGTAGGACGACATCAATATTACAGTACAGGATTGAAGTGAAGCACCCAAAATTTTGAGTTTTTTTGAAGCAGGTAAAAAGTTGTGTGAGGCCACACAACAACTTAGGGATGGGAGGATGTTAGTCCCCTAAATTGTCCCCATTCTTGTCCTTTTTCCATTTATAAACCATAGTTATTTACTTATGTTTTACCCTTTTTACATACCCTCATCCTGCACTAGTCCAAGCATGGTGATATATTTCACATGTACTTTATTTTTCATATTTTATTTCAATTTAGCATTCAATTAATTATTTAATTCATATTGCTTACTTTTAATGCACTTTTGTAACTTATTCTTATCTCCGATAAATACTTGGTAAATAAATCCACTTAATGCGACCATTGATTTAAGTGCAGGATCGAATCTCGCACTATTGCCAGTGCAACGAATCCACACAGTAGATCCAGAATTCCCTAACCACCACCACATTTTGTGCATTGTTGGACACGAAGACCAGATCAGCCAAAGGCAGTCAAAGACAAGACTGAAGTTGTAAATTGCTTGAACGGAAGGTGAAGATTTTGCCCATGGCCAACAAGTTCAATTGTCTATATTTAAAAGCCGAGAGGTTAAAATCTACATTTTTTAATGTAAACAGTTGACCAAATGGCCTGTACTAATTTGAGTGGTTACGGCCTTGGGCCGGCGGTCTATAAATCACAGAATGTAAATAGAATTAGGGGATGGGCAGAGAGAGGAGATAACAACATTGTGTTCCAAGCGTACTGTATATTTTTGTTATCGCCCAAATCTGGGCTAGACTCTGTATTCCACGATGTACTTTGCCTTTGTGAATTAATAGAAAGAAGGAGCTCCACCTCATGCTTTTCAAATCTTAGTTTTCTTTTAAGCCAATGAGTCTGATCTGAATTATTGAGTAGGGTTGTTTCTTCGACGGGAAACGAGCTGGTTGGCTAGGGCCCAACCAACCCAACTCGTTCACCCTATTTTTGGTTTCGTATTTATTTATGTGTTCTTATTTCTAAAGTGTGATTTAATTTAATTCTATTTCCATGCACATATATTCTTGCTAAAGTGTGAGCGGATCCGTCATGTGAATTAGTTAGATTTACTTTCCTGCAATTTTCTTTCATGCAATTTATTTCAGTTGATTTTCCCCACCTGGTCCAAGCAGGAGAAATGAACCTACACCAGTGCACATTGGTTTGATTAATCCTTTCCTGCAATTTATTTCAGTTGGTTTTCCTCGCCTAGTCCAAGCAGGAGAAATGAACCTACACCAGTGGATGTTGGTGTGTTGCAGCAAGTGTTTCTAGTCTCTCTCATGCAACGTTTCTTTTTCGTTCTCTTAAGTAATATATATATATCTGCAGATGGTAGGTTGATTCTTTAGTGGTTGTTTCCAGTTATGGTTGTTTACTTTTATTTTACATATAGTTAAGATTGGAAACATCTACATGTGTAAATTATTTCTGCAATTAAGTTTCATTTGCAATAGTTAACACTTATTTTGAGAACCGATAACGAAGTGCAAGGAACTCTGCTGAGGTGCAAGAATTGGTTTCTTGTCATAAGATCCGAGTGCTCAGAACCCTTGAGGTTCGAGCCCTTGCATGAAGTCAAGAATATTTGGTAAGACACAACTTATAGCTCTCGCATAAATCTTTGTGCCTGCACTAGCGCAAGAAGATTGCGATAAGTGCAGGACTAACTAGTGCAAGAAAGAAATCTTTAAGAAAGCAGGTTTAAGGGACCACTTTATGACACTGCCAAAGTGTTTCTACTAAAGAGAAATATAAGAATATACTCAGTGATTAAACGTTGATCAGTTGGAGTGATTGTCTTCTTATTTTGATTCCTTTGCAAATGCATTCTTTCTTGTTCCAACACTAGATTACTTTGATGATTCAGTTGCCTTTTACTCTTTCCAATTCAATTATGCAAGTTTCCATTTAAGAAGGTTGGAATTTACATCAGAAAGGTTCATACCATCTCTGGCATTGCCTATGATTCGTCTCTAAGTTTATGGATCCGCTGGGTTGACAATTAAATGTTGAGGAGTTGCTTAAGTGCAATTCCTGCACCCAACAAACACTAGCACAGGTCTTGTGAAAAGAGTCCAGGGACGCTGACACATAGGCCTGTGAGAGCGACTTTGGCTTGTGGTCGTTGTCTTGCCTATAACATATGAATGACCAGGGGTTAAAAGGCTTAAATCATCAGTGGGAATTAAGAACATGGTGTTTGAGTGGATGACATGTCTTCTGAGGGTGTTGTTGCTAATGTGGAGGGGTTTGGTTAAGGTGTTCTGTCAATTTCATTTCCTTAAGGTCACCAAGGAAGTTGAATCCCTTATAGTAGCCTCTCTCTTTGCATGTTTAGCCCATCTGGTTGGTTGCTTGGGTAGATTCGGGAGGAGGGGGTGTTACACATTAGAAGTAGAGTGACCACATTCTAAATTTGGGTTATAACCAAGGCCAAATTTTGACAAGTATCATTAGATTTATAACTATTTTAAGTTGTGAATCAAAATTCTCATGGGAAATTCTTATGATGTTATTATCTCTCTATTTATGAAATAAAATGTCGTGGCATCAATCTTATTAAAACTAGAGAGGCAATACCATTTGAAAATCAAAGTCATAATAACGATGGATCTATATTGAGGTAGTAATGGCTATTTCAAGTAACTGGTTCAAAAACTTAGCTACACAAAAAAGGTTCATTTAATATATAAGTTTTCTCCAATTTTTGTTTAGAGGTGTATCTATATATTAATATATATATTATTATATATATACATTTATATATATATATATTATATAGTATAATATATATATAATAATATAATATATATATAATGATATATATATAAGCCTATCCTAAAAGTTTCATGAATTTTAATGCAGTGTGAGTAACGACCATAGAAATGGTTACTTTGAAATTGATTTTTTTTAAGGTACACACATATGCTAACCTTGAAGTAGTTCATACACAATTAGTACTTGTTTATAACTTAGTATAAAAACTTCAATTTGCACATTGTGAAGCAATACAAATATTGGAACTTTTGAGACATATTAAATATTAATATACATGATAGATGACTAGTTAGTGTGATTTCGAGGATGCTTGTGAGTAATGGCATATGGATAGTTTTCAATTGTGGAAAAATAACTACTTCTGACTTCTCTTTTATGCACATACATATTCATATTAAGAGCATATCATTGAGGGAAGACATGAGAAGTTGGTGCTTACTAGTTCGCAATATGATTCTCCCATAGTAATAGTATTTGTTCTAGAGCTACACTTTTTTGAGTATATGAAAGGTATTTTACTATGGAGGTTCATTTCCATTTTGATCTACATGTTTGTGGCAAGACTTTGGAGCATCAATTCAACCATTCACATGTGTTTAATTGGATTCAGTGTGGGACCATAGCTTATGGACAAGCTTCTTAGACTACTTCATATTGAGGCTAATAATTTTACATGGTACTCTAGTTATGGATAAGCTTCTTGCACTACTTCACTATTGAGGCCAATGTTGGCATATTAAACCTTGGTTTCCTAGACTACTTCATCATGGCAGTTAATGTGTATACACAAAACCTTATTTTATTTGATGACAATGCTTCTTAAAGGGGGATAGAATAGTGGAATGTAGGTGGGATTCTCACTATGGGGACAATAGGGCCTCTTCATTCCTTATAGTAATAGTAGGATAGGCATGGTAACCAATTAATGTAAAGTGGACTAGGTCCACTATGAATAAATCACACTAAGTAGTTAACATTAAACAAATGTAACATGGTCTCATTATAAAAGTTCCAGTGGGTATTTTATATTTAATTATCAGGTTTTCTAAGCATATATAAGTAATGATGAAGTCTTCCTTTTGTGCTTAAGTATTGAAATATAATTACGTTGGAGGTTAGCTAATCGGGAGGTTTCCTCACCTAAAGAGGGAAGTAGATATGGGTTTATCATTCCATAAAAGGATTTTTGTTTACTGTTTCTCCCCATTAAGGTTTTTAAGATTAATAAAGTAAATGAGATTTGCTATATATCAATGAATATCTTGTTTCTTATTCATTTTAAACATTAAGGGATGTAATAGGACATGGAAAGAAAACACCTATTTTGAAGTAATAATAATAAGTATTCGCAATCTCAAACTAATATAAGCAATTATGTGGTGGATATACCTCTAGCTATAACAATACTTTTCCTCTCAAGATTTCAGTGTGCAGGAACTCTACCCACTTTGGCCTCAACACCACAAGAACTAGAATAGTGGAAATATTTTGGGAAATACCAAGCAAAAAATGGGCTTTAGTATCGCCATAAGTTAGGTATACCCCCAATCCCATCTTACTCATCTCAAAAAATACCATGATCAATGATAAACTTCTCCAATCACTTCGCAGATAGGTGACTAAAAGTAATTTCCTTTCCGCATGGAACTACTAGAATATATAACATAGAAGACCCTAAGAGTGTTTTCATTTCCCACTAATAATTAAAAGAAACAACTTATTCTCCTTTTACACATGTAATCTAAAACATCCATTTACTTTATTTTAATTATAACATACAAAAGAAATAATTTATTGCCTTTAATAAAAATAAACAACAAATTTTCCATTGTTTTTTCTACAATTTGAAGACATAAATAGGTTTTAGAACAAAATTACGGTCAGGGAAAATTATTAAACATAAAATGATATGTGATTAATAACTTAATCTTAGGCCCTTTGAGTCTTAAATCTCAATTACACATTAGGATTGATATTTTCTAAGATAAGTCTTTATTTATCCACTTTCATGCCTCACTGAATGTTAAGGCTTTTAGGTTAAGTTTTCCTTACTGAATTAGAGTCCCTCCTTAGAGTATGACTCCACAACAATATCAATATTCTCAAAATACTCACAACATATAACATGAGTCAATGTGGGTGATGAGATCAACTCTCTTATGACCCAACACCTTCTCTTCTCAATACTAATGTTAGTTTGATAAGATCCATATAAAAAATAAACATGGCATTAGTCTTTGCAAGATAATAAGATAAACACATCATAATATTAACGATATAACTACTTCGTTATCAATGAATAAATTATATAATCACATTACAGTAAGAAAAACAATTCATTTACATCTCATTAAATATCATATCCTAACACATAAGGTGAATAATCAAGTGACAATAGCATAATTCTCTAATTTAACATAACTTTGAAATAATAACCCATGAAGTTAAGTCGAACGGTGGATTGCCCACATCGGTAGGTGTTTTCCAACCAATATAAGGGCCTCACTTAGGTTCGAACTCAATTTACCTATCTAGAAAGGCTTGTGGGCAGTTAAGCTAGGCTTAGGAATATAATGATAATCCCACTCACTCGATCCCATATCTCCTTGGTGACAAGGAACATAAATAACAAAACCAACTTCAAACTAATAACATCCCATTTTGTTTACAACCAATTAATTAAAATTGTAAGCAATTGAAATATATAAAACATAAATTGTGATGTTACAATTGATATGATCCATCATAATATAAATAATTAAATGTATAAAATATATTTTTTCCCAAAAAAAACTTAATGTCATTTAAATAATAAAAAAAATACATTTTGTAAATAATAAACAAAAATACATTTTGTATATACATCAATGTGTATATTGAAGAAGAATCTGCCTATATCGTTTCTATAGCAAAACCTGTGATAATACAAGTGTTTCAGTACAATATCATCCCATACAAAATAACCCAAAATAACCACATGTCAGCGTATAAACAATAAAAAAATTGTTGCCACAATATACCACCTAAGAAAATTTAGGTAGCAATAAGCCAGTAAGGTTTGTAGCACAAAGTCAAAAATAAATATAATAAAAGTAAAATTTCCAAAAGTATATATAACGGTCATGGAACCAAAAACTAAAACAGTGCATCTCGATGTTCATAAAGGACTGTGGTACAATTGGAAATGATATGTATAAAATATAATAACATTTGTTATGTAAAAAATTTACAAATTAATAACAATATATAATTCAAATAAAAAAAAACACATTAAGGTATTATGAATAATAAAATTTAATTTATATTTAAAAAAAATTAAATTTTAAATGGTTGAAATTTGAGTTTGTTTAATAAATAAGAAATAGGTACTTTGATAGAGAAAATTATTGATTTAAATTTAAAGGAGTATATAAACTAAAAGAAACTTGTAGTATCTTGATGTTTAATTGAACATAATTTAAAATTAAAGTTGATTGTTAGTATAAAAATCATATGTAATTAAAAAAATGCGATAAATTAAGAACAATTAAATAATTAAAATAAATAAAAATAAAAATTTAACAGTTCACCATAATATTTAAAGATTTGATTTTTAATATTTAAAAAACTTAAACTTCAATCGGGGTGGGGAAAGAGGAGGGATATGTGTTTGGGGTGAGCCCGCCACCTCACTACTTTAGGAAACATTTAAGAGGGAGGTGGTGTGGTCAACCCCCCACATGTAGAAGTGTAAGATATTTTATTATGAAGTTATGAATATGGCGAGCCCTTAGCTTGACTTCATCTTTATTCCAAAGTCTACTCGATTACAATTGTTTTGGTGTTACCTTATTTATCCCCTGCCACAAGTGGGATTTTATAGGCCTTACTATGATAGGGAGTCTGCACAAGGAAATAATGATATATTCCCGGGGACTTCCTTATGACTTTTGCAACATGGAGCCTATCTTTCCTTGCCCATCGAATTGAGGAAGTCATGCTTAACGTGAGCGTTATTTTGGTGCATGTTGTTTGGTTGTTGGGGAAATTAAGGGTAGAGCTAATAAACTACTTAGTAGAGATGGGAAATTATTTTGATGACATAATTTGGTCGATATTACGTTTCCCTCTAGACCCGGTCTTTAAATTGCTAGTAGATGCATCTCCGCCTACACTTTGAAAACATTTGCAGTTGTTAGCAACTTGGGATATAACTTGTGGTAAATTTTGTGACTTTTGGTTTGCATTCCATCCTTTTGGTGTCAATTTTATGGTCTTCAAATCTTTCCAGCTGCTAAATCTCTCTGGTGTCTAGATATATGTCTTGTGGAGTTGGACCTAGAACTTGTATTTCCACCTTGTTCGTGGGACTTCTTTTGCTCCATTGCCTCTCAAGTTTGTTGTTCTTTACTGGGTAACTTTGTTCAAGCCTCACTCATATCCCTGGACCTGTCTATTGTCGACATCGTTTTACCTTGGTTCCTCCCTGTTTGACAAGTGGTTTTTAGATTCCAGTATATGTTTTTGTACTCTCCTAAACATTTTGCCTCAACAACTCAATGCGGAACTGCCGAGGAGGGGGTGGTTGAGACCCATAGGGAAGATCTGATGCCCAGGTCTAGGAAGAGGAGGTTGCGACCATATACAACTTTGCTACCCCTTAAAAATTTGTTCAAAAATATGTCATCTTGAGTCCTTATCTATTGCAGATTGTCAAGCATTTTCAGATTTTGATATCATTAACGAGGTTGTCCAATGGGTTCTTAACCTTAGTCACACTAAGGGAAGGCATAAACGATACCTCATATCTATAACTTTTCATTGGTAGTTGAAAACCCTCCTAAGTAGAGTTCTAAAAAACATTAAGAGCAATATAACATCTTTGCAGCCCTAAATGATATTAAGCGAGCTCAAAGGTATCAAAGCTTTTGCTTAGAGAGTTTAGATGCTAGGATAGCTCACTTTGAGAGCCATCTTCAGTGTCAGGATAAACATCAAGCTCCTCCAGCTTCCAGTGCCAAAGGTCATACTTTTGTGACATCATCATCTTGATGTTTTCTGTTATGTATTCATGTAGTACTTATATTTCTATATTAGTATTAGATATGATTGTTTATTTCCAGAAGTTGATATATAAATTTTTTAGACTTTACCGTTGATAGGCGATCAATATATCTTGTTTCCCATGTGTCAAATTGAAATTTCCTAAAGCTATCTTAATCAAACCATGATTAATTAACAATTGTACTAATGTTTTAACATTTTAAGGAAATTTAAAATTAATTAAAAAAAATAGATTTAAGAAACTTAATTATTTTTTATAAGTCAAATATTTCTATTAATTTTTGAAGAGATTACATCGCGGGGAATACATCTGTCTGATAGCTAAGGTCTCACCTCTATGAGATTTGTTGGCCATAAAGTACAAACAAAATAACTTTGATATCAACAAGACAAAGTTATAAGACCACATATTGATGGCCCAAAAGGCCCAAAACTATGCAAAAAACAAAATGTAACCCACTCACTTCATTACACATTAGCATTATTTGGCTCGTGAGCAACATTACTCCCCTCACTGAGGCGGTGAAAATCCTTGTGAACATGTGATTCCATATGTGCCATGTGACCCTCAAAGTTTTCCATATGATCTTGGAGCCTCTTTTAGCCGCAATGAAGTGAGTCCTAACAATCAAGGATATGCCATTGATTATGCTGGATTTCATTGAGAAAGATAATAATTTCATTCATGTCATTATGGCGATCTCAAGCCTATTGATAAACTAATGCCTAGACTAGGAAAATTTGAGCTTCTATGGAGTTGAAAGGAGGGGGCAAGTCCACCCGCCCAGGGGAACCACCAAGCGATTGCTCCAACTTGCCTTCATTAACAGGTGGCAACACATGAGGATGCTCTCCCTGTCCCCTCTGATCTCCACCACGTTGTGACCTGCCTCTTTGGTGCTACATGGGTTGGTCTCTTACACAACTACACATCCTCAAAGCACACGAGCAGACCACAACACCACTAGCTATATCCCCATCACCCACACACCAAATCTGTGAGGCAACTAAAAGCCTTCCAGTAAGCCCCGCTCCTCTCACACAAAATACTAAATTCAACACTCGAATTGACTGAGGTCGGACTAGTCTAATGACCACGCCTCTAAATACACATCCTAGAACCACTAGTTTGGCCTCAATTATGACTTCCACAACAATTTGACCTCCAACTTCTACACATGTGCGTCACTCAAGGCGTCTCCCAACCCATTTATCGAAACTCACTAGCTTCCAAACTCTGTTAGGCTTAAGTTTCTACGAGGTCATCTGTGATTGAAACAAAAGCAGTAAAGAAAGAGTACCTAGTAGGGCCACCCATAGGAGAAAAATAACCCCTTTTCCAACTGCTAGGCCTACCAAATAGCCACACAAACTGAGCATTTCCATGCACTAATCACTACATAAAGCAAAAAAAAGTTGAATTACTCGAGGCCAAGCTCTAAACCCAGGTCCGTCACCTGCTACTCTGCAGCGCCCCAATCCCAAGCCAAGCATATGGTTCTAGCCAAGCCCAAATGTATCCTACTGAGAAATTTATTAGGGAATCTTTGAGGTATCTTCGGCATAAATTTTCACCTCGAACTCTGATTTGAGCACTCTTTGTGTCAAAAGAAACATCTTGAAGAGATCTACAACTTCTATTTTATGTGTTTTATGTGTTTTGGCTGATTTCTTATGGATTTTAGGCCACATTCATTTTAATTTTTTTTTTTCATAAAAATATAATCTTTCAATATTTTGGCCATAACTTTTCACATTGAACTCGCATTTGGGCACTCTGGGCGTCAGAAGAAATATCTTGAAGAGCTCTACAACTTTTATGTTAAAAGTTTTTGAATATTCCTCACATATTTTTTGACGCGTTTTTTTAAGTATTGAAATCCCAAAGAAAGAATCTTTTGAGTGTCAAACGATTCTTTCTTTGAATGGCTGTACTAAAATAAATGCCCCGGAAAATCCATGAATAATATTGTAACACGTCTAATGATTATTTTTATAAATTATAATTAAATTATTTTAATTTCAAATTTATTAAATATAAAATTAATAATAATTTTTTATTTTAAATAATATATACCTTAGTTTTAGTCCTGTTTGAATTAAGTAATAAATAGATTTGCATTCCGCTGGTTAAATTAGTTTTAACCATACCATGTTAAGCTTGTGAGGCTGAGGCTTTTATCGATATTGGTATAAATCAAGTGAAGTGTAGTGATGAAAATTTCATTTAATCAAGTTGAGTTGTGATGAAAAAATTTCCGCTCACCTTGACGACTTTATTCTTTGTGTTCATTTATCATCAAAATATTTGAAATGTTTGTATACAAATTGGTTTGATTCCACTTAAATAGAATTAAAAAAATATTAATTTAAACAATAATATTAATTAAAACAACTCTTTTTCACATGTTATAAGATATAATATAAATGATTGAGAATGATTTATTGTATTTTTATTTTTTAGTTTTTTTACATAATGATGTGACTGAATAAAAAATCTTTAAATTAATTTAAGTTCTAAATTTTAAAAAATTGGTATATATTATTTCCATTATTAATTATATTTTAAATGTGTTTAGTTATTAAGTAGGAGAGTTTAAAATTTTAAAAGTTAATAGATTTATTATTAGTTTGGTAATATTTTTATTTAGATAAATTAGTTTATAATTATTTTTAATTCAGAATTTTAAAGAGTTTTTTAGGGGTAAAAATTTCTTTTGATTTTTAAAAGATTGTATCTCAATTTCTAGAGGATAAAATTTTTCTTTTATTTTAAAAAGATTTGCTTATCTCAAAAATTATAATCCAAGTTAAAATGGTATAGACTAGTTTAATTAATCTAGAATTAACTATAATTATAAAACTACTATAATAATTATTGTATTTTATGTATTGGATGAGTTCAAAATATTTATTAATAATAAAATTATTTTATTTTTATTTTATTTTTGTGTAATTTCAGATGCTCATGAGCGCGACCTCCTCTTAACTGGATGCAAATTCGTTGACAGGGTCCCCCTCTCTCATTTAATGTTTGTGGATGACTTGCTAGTAATTGGGAAAATTGACCCTTCTGAATGACAGGTGTTTCATAGCATCCTTGCTGATTTTGGATTTGCATCGGGACTCTTCATGAACAAAACAAAGTCTATATTGATTTCCAACGACCTTGAGGAGGACTAGATTGTGGAGATTGCCAACACTTTTGGGGTAAAAATCTCCCATTTGGATGATGGTTTCCAGTAAATGGGTTTCTACCTAAACCCTAATGACTACAAAAATAGGGATTGGGATTGGCTTCTTCTCAAACAAAGTAAATGACTCACTTAGTGGTCACATTCATGGATCTCATTGGGAGGGTGCCTATTTTTAATCAAATCTCTCCTTCACAGTATTTCTATTTACTAGATGCACATTTTTCAACTCCCCAAAGGAGTTATCCGTAAGACCAACTCAGTCGTTTTTTAATTCTTGTGGACTAGAACACAATCAAATCACAAATTTTGCCTTGTCAGTTTGGAGATACTTAACCTTCTGGTTAATTAAGGCAGTTGGGGTTTAAAAGACACCTCCTCTTTCAACCTAGCATTGCTCCTAAAAAATATTTGGAGAGCAATTAGCAATGATAACCTCTGGAGCCAAATTATCAAGGCCAAATATCTTCATAACATGGATCTAATTGACTAGATTCGTGTTGGTGCCCCGAACCCTCCCAACAACTCGAAATCTTGGCGCAACCCACTCCACACCAAACATTGGTTTTTCGGGAATCTTAGATGGGATGTTGGCTCAAGATTTTCTCCTCAGATTGCCCTGGTCTCCCTCTCAGGTCTGACAGGTCCACATTTAATTTCCCCTCCTCTTATTACTTTCTTGCACAATCACAATTATTTTGTGATTAAAGATATTTCTTATGCTCATGTTTCACTCATTGGAAAGACACCGCCAAGCTTGAAATTCTAGAGGCCTTGCCTCCAGAATGGAAATAATACATAACTAATCTCAAGCTTGTTGGGATTGAGCTCTCAACAAAAGAAGACAAATTCATTTGGTTCGGTGTACCACAACAAGGAAAGGTCATTGTACATGAGTCATATTGGATAATCTACCAGCCTACCAAACATATATCTTTCTTCTCTTGGTTGGCTAGATCTTGGAAATGCAATTTTCCGCTCAAACTCAAATGCTTCTCCTAGTTGGTGGTGCACAACCAAATTTTGGCTTGATAAATCCTTGGTAAGAGAGGCTATTGGGGCCTGGGTTGGTGTTGCCTTTACTCATATGCCAGAGAGGACACCGACAACCTCTTTCTTCACTGTCCCTTTGCCTCATCTGTTTAGACTTGTGTGCTACAAGTGATTAACTCCCTTGCTGATTGGCATTGATCAGATATTATCTCTTGTCTTGGCAGTTGGACAACGAATCATCATATACATAACACATTGGCCTTCTTCATCATCTGAGGAATTTGGCAGACTAAAAATGCCCTCATCTTTGATCATGTGTTACCCAACATCTGGCAAACTAGCTATGAAATTATCTCTTTCTATTTTGAACACTCTTCCTATCCCCCTTCCACTCTTAAGAGTCCTCCTCCTCCTCCTAATAACTAGTCCATCTTCTCGATCAGATTTTTTGGTGGGGCTTACTCCTTTGGACAATGTAGTCACGGAATGGCCATCCATATTAGGCATATGACTTTTTACAGATTCCACTGACATTGTGGAATGGGCTCCAACATTTGAGTTGAATTACTTTCCCTCTGGGGAGTTTTATATTGTGCTATTTGGCTTGGCCTCAGGGATCTTATAGTTTTTTGAGACTCCAAATCAGTCATCAACTGGGAAAACAACAAAGGTTCCCTAAACTCTCCAAATCTCGACTCCTGGAAATGCAGAACCCAATATTTGATCAAAGAGCTTCACTCAGTATCCATTTCCCATATCTACTAGATCCAAAATGGCGAAGTGAATCGTCTCTCCAAGGAAGGTTGTTGTTCGGAGCCTGCAAGGATTTTGTTCCATTTTTTTGCCTTTGGCACTTGGTAAGGGACGAGACATATCATGATCTAAACGCTGACAACAGGCTCCATCTACCATATTCTGTTTTCATTTTGTTTTTGCTTCCTCTGTTTCGTTAATATGTCTATCTGATTCTCCATTTTTGTTTCTTGGACAACACAATAATGCATCATGTTCTTCTATGTAATGAGTGATATGGAGGTTGTACATAAAGAATGATATTGGTATTAACATTCTATTCATACTCATAAGCTAGCTCTAATTTTTGGATTATGTATTCTCTGGATTATGTACTTTCATTAATACATGATTATCATGTATTCTCTAGATTATGTACTTTCATTAATATAAGTAGAAAACATTTTTTCTGTTTTGGAAAAAAAAATAAAAATGTTGAGCAATTACATCTTTTCCATAATGAATTGTAAAGGGCCTCCATTATTTTTCCATCCTATATTAAAATAAATTCTATCCAACATTAAAACTAAATTCGAACGGACTTAAACAACTCTCCTCTCTTTGAAACTGTCATATATTAAAGTATTTTATATCGAGACAAATTGCTATAACCAAAAATCTAACCATGTTGTCCATAATAATCACAATACATTCTATACCATACATGGCAATCAAGGACCTGCAGGAAGAATGGCGTTGGCTCTCTTCATATTATACCTGCGAGTGATATAGACGTACGTACCCCCGCCGGCAAAACCAACTCCAAACAGTACAACACCCAACGCAATGCCTGCCTTGGCACCTCCGCTCATGTTATCTCCATTTTTCTCAGAAGAAGAAGAGGCTGAAGAACGATGGTGCCGTTGTTCGTAGAAGTGGTGCTCTTCCTGAAGTGGAGGAGAAAGAGGCATTACATCAGGGCTGAAGAAATCCACAGCACTTGGGGAAAGACTTGTTGGCTTCTCGTGAGAGAACCCATGCATCACAGGCGAGAACGCCGCGTCCTCCATTGATGATGCCTCACTCTGCTGCAGTCCACAATTCATAAACAGCACACCCACAAATATAATGGAAAAACAAAATTTAATGCTTCCAATGGCTTCCTTGGCCTCCATTGCTGAAGAAACTCTAAGTACCCAAAGGCCAAATGTCTGGATTTATAGTTGTTGGTCTCCTTGTGATGCTTAGAATTGAAGGCTTATTATGATCTCTCTGCCACGGGCATCCCGATGTGATCAAGTCTGATAATGAAATTCAGTTAATTTAATATTCGAAAAGTTGAGTAATATTGACTCGTTAATAGTTTTAGTGGTCCATTAAATGAGAGACAGAGAATTGATGAAGACAGCATGCGCAGAGTGCAACAATTGCAGGAAATAGTAAAAAATACACACCTTTTTTGACAATTAAATAATAAAGATACCAAGAATCCTCACTCGCTGGATGCACATCCAGTGCATTATTGATGCTTTCATGGCTGCCGACCTCTGGTTCTCTTACTAAATTGATTTTTCTCTGTTCATGATTTCAGAAGAGATGTTATAGTTACGGTTTGTACTGCTGCTTTGCTGGTACGTTAAGTCTGGGTTTTTGGTCCCCATGCGCATTTATATCTTTGAACATCATGAATTTGTGTGCTCGACAGACAAACTGGTGAAGCTCTCCAACAAAAAAAAATGTTGTACTGATATTATGGTAACTTCTATATTCATCCTCCCACAGGTATAATTATATAGCTGGTACCTTGTTGGTGGGTGGACTGGCTTTTGCAACTCCACTATAATTATGCATAATTCAATGTTACTTGAAAAATTAAAAAGGAATCTTAGTTTTCCAGCCAACTGATACCCACCTTTCATCCGGTATCCTCAATGCTATCATGCAAAATCAATAATGTGTCTTTTATTAAAACTAACATACCTAATATAAAAAACTTATAAATTAACTTATAAATTAGTGGATAATGGAAGTAAGATTATGATAAAATTTCGCAGATTTTTTTTGAAAATTTGGATTATAACTGTTAAACTTCAAGATTAATTTAATAGAAATTTTTGAAAATTTAGGTTACAATTGTCAAACTTCAAAATTTTGAATGCAAAGATTTTTTATGGCGCTAAATCTATTCCCACTAAAAAACAAAAAAAAACCAACTTCCAACATTTTGATATTTTGAAAAATTTTAACGAAATTCCATCAAAAACTACACAAATTCATAGCTTCATAAACAATATATGCATTTTAAAATATTAAAATATTTTAAATTCATAAATTAATTAAATTAAATAAATTAAATTAAATTATATATATATATAGAATGATATGCTATAATTTTTATATTGTTATAAGAAAAGTTATTGTTTCTTTCTCTTTTTCCAATTAATTAATAATATTTTATTAATATAATATTTAATTACCATTTCCGAAAGTAATATGTCTTTTTATTATTGTAACTGATGAATTATATATGCGCTTTTCAATTATATATGCGCTTTTCAAATCAATGTTATATTTAGTTACAATTATGAATTACGCATTAAAACAAATTTAAAAGTGTTGAAAAACAATATTTTAATTATGATTAGAATGTATTGACATTTTAATATATTATGAATATATTAATTATATGAAATAAAAGTTTAAAACATAAATATATAAGTATTTTTAACCTTTTTAAAAACAATTGGTTTAAAAAGATTTAAAAGGTCAAAAATATTTTTAAAAAAATAAAATAAAAGTGTGCTTCTTGGTATTATGAAGAGAATTAAACACTATTAAATATGACTTTAAAAAAATGGAATTTTAGAGGGTTTTCATTAAGCGATTATATATATATAATTTAAAGTTAGATATGAAAAATCGTATAGTTAAATAGAATTATTAAGCAAACGCAAAACAAGGTAATTTTATTGAGAAGAGTTGAGAACAATGGCCACATTAATAAAAAAATATTGGAGCACCAACATATGGTTTCAAAGAAAGACTAGAAAGAAATCAAAATATCGATAATATTTCACTTAGGTTTCTTATAACCCCTTAGAGTCAAAATGCTAGGTGCTATGGTGGTAAATGTAGCCAGTGAAGATCATGAGGAAGATATTTAGTTCATGGTTCCACCTAAAATAAACATTTAAGAAAGTCCCATGATTCTTAAATCTACGAAGAATAGTAGCAAGGACCAACTAAGTAGCAAAATTTTAGGGAAACCTCCCTAGCCTCAAAAAAGAGAAAACCAATGAAATAACATTCAATATACCAACCAGACCACAAAGGAGATTGAACCTTTGTGAGGGACTCCTTCAACTTGCAAGAAAACAACCGAGGATGGCAAAAAACCACTTCCACTGTGAATATGAAAAGCAACCACCTAAGAATTATAAAATTCTAAAGAGGAGAGTGAAAAAATTGAGGCGGGTGACAGACTCAGACAAGGTTGCAAAGGCTAATCTCCCAAGGGTTTAAGACCATAAATTGGGAAGATAAATGGCCATAATTAAGTAGAAGGGAATCAACCTTACCAAATGAGACACTTTGAAGAGTCTCACTCATAAAGTAAGGAGAGTTCTTCCCAATACCCAAGTTAGAGAAAAGAGAAGAAAATACCCTATTACTTTGATGCTCCAACCCTATTCCTCCTAAGGAATAATCTCTAAAAAAAAGACACAAACTAGAGTTAAATTTGCATGTCCCATAGGTTAGGAGCCATAACATCGGAAGAAAACGAAAAGTGAAACATTCACCCAAGAAACCAACAATTAAAGTTTTTCTCAACCAAGAAAGCAATAAATTATGGGCAGTGAAGTGCAAAGAAACTAAACAAAACAACACATACCAAAATGAACTACCAGAGAGTCACTTATGTAATCTTGGTTTGGTAATGAATGAAGGCACCTCCATGTAGTTTTTATTATGGCCACTGCCTATACCATCCACATCCATAATGTGAATTAAAACTCACATGAAGTTGGGAACCCAAATGGGCTATACTGTAAGGACAATTCATGGTCCAAATCAAGAGTTAAACTAGAATTTTCACACCCTAGACATCAAAAGTCCATTAAAAATATGGTGCTACCATCTTGGCTCTTAGTCTTTCTGCTTCGTTTCATTATGGATGGCAATTCTAAGGAATGTGGAATTTCCTTGGCCCTTCACACCTGCCATAGGGAAAGTGGTAACTATATTTTAACTACAAGGTTACCCTACACTTTATCTCAAGAATGATAGTGAATAAATGTATGAGAAAAGGTTGTGAAATTTATGCAATTGAGATAGTTAGTGAGTGTGGTGACCCTTGTGTGGAGGAAAATCCAATGTTTTTTTAATTATCAAATGTTTTCCACCCTAATTTGCTCTAACTCCCTCTAATAGGGAATATTGACTTCACCATAAATTATGAAATCAAGGGTATGAATTATATATAAGATGTCATATCAAATGGTTGCTCCTAGGTTTAAAAAGTTAAAAATCCAACTTAAGGAGATTCTTGGTCAAAGAAGTCTAATGTGTTATCATGGGGTACCTCAATGATCCTTGTAAGGAAGAAGGATGGTACCATCTGATTTTGCACAGAGTATTGAGATCTAAACATGTCTACCATCACCTAATACTTTTGATTAATGACCTTCTTAATCAATTGGAAAGGAGCTTTGGTATTTTCCAAGACTAGCCTACAAATGGGTTGTGTGGGGTGAAGGTGTGCATCTATGTGCACTCACTTATATGTATGAATGTATAGTGTTGTTCCACATGGATACCTTCACTACACACACAAATACACACCTTCACATCTAGGAATCAAGGGTGGATAATGTGGGTTCATGGTACACATCAATGCATACCCACACAATGCTCTTACACCTTCACCCCACACAATCCACCCTCTTAAGTTGAAGCCATGCATTTGTGTCCACTCTCATTATAAGAAACCCAAATCGAACCCTAGGATTATTGTAACTAATTATGTTGTTATCAATTGTATTGACATTTAAATGTCATCGTGGCAACAAATCAAGCTAAATGATTTTAAAATGATGCATATGTAAAAATTTCTTTGATAATTAAAAAATTCAACCAATTGACTAGGAATGTGAGCACCAATATATACTTTGATACCAAAAGTGGGAACAGTTGAAGGGGTTATGAGAAATTAACCATGCCTACTATTAAGAACCCAACAATTTTTGCCAAAATTTGGACTTGAAATTATATGACCTTGTTTGAACCCACTAGCCCATAATTCATTGAATGAAGCAACCACCTACCACATTGATGGGGATTGGCAGGTGGTTGTGGAGTACTCTCTGAATTCATTTGGAAGCATGAGAAAGTAGCCATTTTGGAATTTGAGGTTTGACCCATGCAAGGCATGGGAAATTGTGGAAAACATGTGGATCAAACATTCGTAAGTTCATTCGAACCATACCCAAAGAGATTAGAGGCACATGGGTGCTTGAAGTAGTGAATTCATGAGAAAAGAGATGTCATTTTAAAGTGGGAAGTTTTTTGGACTCTTCTCTCTTCTGAATATTTATACAAATTTTGGGGTGCCCAAATACACCTAGAAAAGTGTTAATCATGGATTGGGAAAGTGCTTATGTTTTCTGGGTTTTGTAAAAAAAAAAAATTGCATGCCCATTACTCACCAGAGAGCTCTAGAACTTAGTTGAGTAGCGGAGGTTGTGAATTGATGCATTTTGGTCCATTATGGTGGGAAAGGAAATCACTAAAGAATTGCAAAGAAATGAAGGTATTTTCATATTTCTATGTTGGCTATTGAGAGGCATTTGCGATTTGTGGAGATCTTAGGCTCAATAGGTAGAGGAGTTAGAGAGAGATAGAGATGTCTTGAGAGAGAGAGAGAGAGAGAGAGAGAAAGGAAATCACTAAAGAATTGCAAATTAAAGCGAGAGAGAGAGAGAGAGAGAGAGAGAGAGAGAGAGAGTCTACAACTTAGTAGAAAGGCTCCTTTCCAAATTGGTTTTCAATGTGAAAAGATTCTTATTATGAGGTTAATAATTAACAAATTAACATATGAGGTTGCATAATTAACATATTATCTAAGTGTCATGTGATTGAGAGAGAGAGAGAGAGAGAGAGAGAGTCTACAACTTAGTGGAAAGGCTCCTTTCCAAATTGGTTTTCAATGTGAAATTTTAGGCAAATGTTGCCTTTGATTCCTATGATTATTGTTCATTTACTCTTGAATTTTGTTGGTAAAATTAGAGATGAAAATGCATTCCTATTTTTTCATGTAATTCAGAATGTGGTACATATGTTTAAACTTTCATATGTCTTTGGCTATGAGTGTGTGTGTGTGTGTGTGAGAGAGAGAGAGAGAGAGAGAGAGAGAGAGAGAGAGGGAGAGTTTGTTATGGATATGAGGTTGCATAATTAACATATTATCTAAGTGTCATGTGATTTTGAGAGAGAGAGAGAGAGAGGTAGAGAGAGAGAGTCCATTTGTGTATTTCGGTTAAAAGAAATTTCTTATGGATATGAGGTTGCATAATTGACATATTATCTAAGTGTCATGTGGTTGAGAGAGAGAGAGAGAGAGAGAGTCCATTTGTGTATTTCGGTTAAAAGAATTTTCTTATGGATATGAGGTTGCATAATTAACATATTATCTAAGTGTCATGTGATTTCAATATCATTTAAGTGTCATGTGATTTCAATATCATTGTAATAATGACTTCAATGGTTGTATGCAATTCTTTTAAATAGGATATGAGCTTAAGGCTCCTTTTCTTTGAACCATAGTTATGACCTTGGTTGAATCCTTGAACTCATGAGGAAGATGAACTATTGTGAGTATTCATAGAGCATTGAAAGCCAATAGATTATGATCTTCATTAATGAATAGTTGTTCCTGAAATGTAATATGACTATTAAGCAATATTTTTCATACCATCATGGCTATAAAATTAGATATGTCACATACTAGAATATTCAAAATTAGTTGGTCTCAAAATATTGTTGTAGTTTGAAGTCCTTACAAGTCTATCTCCTAAAAAATATTTGGGCCAAGAATTGGCCTTTGAGGTATAATTTGTATTGGGATTTCAAGAAGCCTTATGTTTTCCTATTTGAACTAGAGTAATGGATCTCACTTAAATAATATGTATGTCTTTTTTTTTTCTTCGTTGACTTGACCCATGGGGGATTTGAACCTTAAATCTCATGGAAGAAATGATTTCTTTAAAAAACATGAAGTGAAACAAAGAAATCGTAATCTTAAAGGCAGATAAGGGCAATGCGACTATGTTAATGAATAGACAAAATTACGATGAAAAGATGTATGATCATTTAAATAACAATGGATGCTACAGAATGGTGGAAAAAGATCCAACCAAGAAATTTGTTCGTGAAGTCACCTCCAAAATAAAAGAATCATCTTTGGATGCCTCAACAAAAAGAAAAATTACACCATCTAGCTCAATTATTCCTAGAATATACGGTGCTCCTAAATTCATAAAGCTGGGATCCCTTTAAGGCCTATAGTAGATACCAAAGGATCACCTACCTACCTTCTTGCTCAACACTTTTCCAAAAAAAATTGTCCATTATCTGGCAACACTGCCTCTTATATTAAAGACTTTGCATCCTTTGTTCAATGGATAAAAAATCTAAAGATAAATGACAGAGATCTCCTTGTTAGTTTCGACATTGTATGACTCTACACAAAAATCCCTATTGATGAAGCTGTCCAAAATATTAGCACCAATACTGGCAATGAAACTGTGGAATTATTAAAGATATGTATTAAATTATCATACTTCACCTTTAAAGGAAAAATCTATGAGAAAACACATGATGTAGCTATGGGACCACCATTATCCCCAATAATAGCCAACATTTATATGGAACATTTCGAAAAAATAGCGCTTATATAATTTCCTTACACTCTAGAAGAATGGAAAAGATATGTAGATGACGTAAATGGTTCAAATGAAGAGAAAAACTTGACGAATTCCTTGCTCACATCAATACCCTCTCCGGACACTGTTGAAAATAGCAACAAGAAATGCTAAATATAGAAGTGCTAAAATTGAGAATTAAAATTCGAATTTGATCTTTTTTTTTTTTAAGTTAGTTTAATTCTATTACTAAAAAAATATTGTACACTGAGGCCTTGGCCTATGCCTATCCATGCCTGAGTAATGGCAAAAAACAGTAGAGACAAAGTCTGGACTACCCATTATGGGAAACCAATTCGAATCAAAAAATGATTTCAAAGTTTAACTTGGATCCACACAGGGGAAACCAGCAAATGCGCACAGTTTTTTAGCAGTGTTCATAGTGAAACAAAAAGCCAAGGAACATAAGCTAGCAATTTTTTCCCAGAACCCCATTAAAAAAACTAGAAAGAAAAGTTCCAAAAACCTGAGTAAATAGACACGTGGCAGGCTGTGTGGCGAACACGTGGCGAGCTGTGTGGCGGACACACGGCAAGCAAAGTGGCTGACTAGGAGTGAGGTGGAGACGATGAGTGTTCCTCCACAATGAAGCACCTATAATCCTCCATGTCGCCACCTACCTGTTGCGAGGCCTCCGTGTTGCTTGCCTACTACACCAGATGTTCCTCCTCGATGAAATAGCAATAAGGGTCCATGGCCTCATCTGCGTGCTGGTCCTTGTCCGTTTCCTTCCCTACTTGTCCCGTCTCCTTCTACGTGTGCCTCTTCCCTGCTTCGTGGGTGCTCATCTGAGCCATGTCTGGTTCAGCTTTGGTGTAGTCACCTCCTTCAGTGGTGCGGCCACCACCCTCAATGTCCTGTCTTTTAATTTCTTTGGTGCCACCTCCCGCAGTGGCTTGCTCCTTAATTGCATTGGTGCAACCACTGCCCATTGTGGCCTGTCCCTCAATTGCTTGCTATGTTTCGTGAAAGAAAATGGAGATGGTAGCAGTGATGATGGGCCTGTTCAAGGATGAACGAAATGTGAATTGGGCAGTCTGGGGATGCACCTATGGATTGGATGGAGTGCCACTGGGAGGCAAGGCAGAAATGGAAGGAATGCTGCTGGGAAGTGAAGCAAGGGCCGACAAATGGAGGTAGAAAGATTGAGAGCGGCCTCTTCCACTACGAGTGTTTGGGTAGTGCCCAGGAGTTTGCTTGGCCAAAGAGGAAGTGGAATCAAAAACTGGAGAATAATGGGGACGAGTCAGGCTCCCTCTGCTTCCTCCCCTGTGACTGCGCATACGGTGTCACATTCTCGTCATATTGTTGTTAGAAGTTTGAGAATTCCTTCTAGGATTGGGCTCAGAGTAATGTAAAGACTTAGTTGAATTTGCGGGCTGCTCAAAGAAGGGACTAACAGCAAAGGCTGAATGGAAGACACAATGGCAATCCAGGCTCTGGGTGAAGTGAATTCCGTGGCTGAAATCAATGCATCTGAGGAGGTGGTAGTGTCTCCTGGTGGTTGTGCGGGAGCTGGGTGCTATAGTAGCTTGAGGGCAAAGGCATTGCAATGGCAGAGGAGGATGGACAAGTGCAGCAATGAAGTTATCCTTGGCATTCATGTTTGTGCAGAGACTAGGTGGGTGGTTGCTTACATGTTGGAGATGGGGCCCCCTTAAATTGAATTTATGGCTATTGTTAATGCCAATTTTAGACCACTGTGCCAGTCTATGGAAGGCCATGTGGTCTAGCCACATGCCAATCTAATCGACTGCCACCTCATTGTCCTTGTTGATCACCCGCATCTGGGAAATTCGAATTTGATCTTAGCAGTTGTTTGAAAAATAATTAATTAATTCATCTTGAGTTAATTAGTTGGAGAAAATCAAACATGAATTTTATGTGAAGACATGCAACAATTTTCCCTTTGATTGAGGAAGTTATCCCTTAATTAGGGAGATTAGGATGAGTTGTACATTGAGTTGTAATTAATTAGCTCAATTAACTAAGTTATGTCGAGTTAGATTAGTTCCAACAGTTTGTGGAACTGATTGTAAGTTCAGTTAGTTAATGCATGCATGCATGTAACTAGTGTACTTCAGATAATTGAATATTCTCTCATAAATAACTCATGCATGTCAGTTCAGTCAGAGACCTAGTTGAGATTAGAGGATGGGACAATGTACTATCAGTTGCAAGAATATTCCATTGAGGATATCTCTTGCATGCAAAAGGAATTCATTCCTTGAGTATTGCACAGTTATTTCTGAGTTTGGTGATTTGTGTGAGAGGTGAATTCACATAGGTGGCAACCAGAGGACCCAGGAGAAACTACACAAGGGAATAGGAGGCTTGGAGGACTGAGGGAAGGCATATGTTGTGTTTATTCTGTCTATGAGAAACATTAAGGGATTGTATTGAGAGCTGGATAGCTTGTGAGCTAAATCTTTGTGTAATCCAGAGATATTTCCACTTGTATGATAATACAGATGATGGGGTTTTTAGCTAAGGCTTTCCACAAAGTATTCTTCTGTATTCATGTGTGATTGATTTCTCATTCTCTGTTATATATGTTCTATTTGATCTTGCTCAAAATTGATTAAGCTTCCGCAAGTTTGTTTGTAGAAGTAGATCAAGTATTTTGCTTTAGTATATTGCATTATCAGGTGATCTACAGTGGGAATTTCTACATGGTATCAGAGAAAAGGTGGTCAAAGAAGAGAACAATATACAAAGAAGGGATAAGTTCGAAGTTTGAAGTTCCTGATTATAGAAATCAAATTCTTATTACATCTCAAATTTCACCAATGGAATTCAACGGTTTGAGACTCGAGTGTGCCTTGGATGGCAGCTTGAACTATATAGCCTAGAAGGATCACATGGAAGCATTATTAGAGGAAACTGGTTTGAAGGACTTCATTGATCAAGAAGTCCCCAAGCTAGGAGCTGCTAATGCCTAAGAATTGGTGGAATGGAAGAAATGTGTGGCTAGAGCAAGGAGGATTCTTCTGGAGGGAGTTCGAGACCACATTGTCTCAAGTATCCATGGGAAGGAGACACCGTTTTCAATGTGGAAAACATTGAAGGATCTATATCAGAACAACAACTATTAGAGGAAACTGGTGCTGAAAGACAAGCTTCAGAAAATCAAGTGTGAAAAGGGCAACATGATCTCTACATATCTGAACAAGCTTACCACCTGCCGAGATGAGCTTGGAAGTGTAGGAATAATGACAACCGATGATGACATGGTGAGTCTTACACTCCTCGGTCTTCCTAAGAGCTAGCATAGCTACTAAGACTCAGTAAATGGAAGAGAGAAACTGCTAGATTAGGAACGACTGTGGTCGGATCTGTTGCAGGAGGAGATAAGGAGAAGCACCAGAGATGGATCTTCATCAAAGCATGATGATGAAGAAAATCTAGCCTTAGCGAGTAAGGCGAGGAAAGGGAAAGGGAAGGCTTCCCATTCCAAATCGAGTTCTTCCCGTGGTGGGAAGAAGATTGACAAATCGAAAGTGTGATGCTTTCATTGTCATGAGGTGGGCTATTATGCTACGAATTGTCCACAGAAGAAATCCAAGAAGGGATCCTCGAAAGGATCAGATGGTGAGGCACTGGCCTCACAGTTCGAATTGGATTTCACCCTCATTGCATGCATGGTTTCATCGATGGTGCCTTGTGTTGGTACCTAGAAAGTGGAGCCTGATTCCATATGACCAGCGATAAGAGTTTATTCAGTACCTTGGAGGTGAAGGACCTCCAGATGTGCATAGAGATGGGTGATGATGGAAAATACTGTGTTTCAGGTGAAGGTATGGTTTTGTTTCAGAGGGAACATGAAGCTCTTCTCACCTTGACTGTTGTAAAGTATGTGCCTAGACTGAAGAAGAACTTGGTGTCCGTCGCTATGTTGGAAAACAAAGGCTATGATGTAGTATTTAGTAAAGGAAAGGCATTCCTCGGGAACATCAGCACTAGATAGACCAAGAGGATTGGGATTCGAGCTAAGAATCTCTACAAGCTGGAGGTAGATGACTGTGCTGCATTGAGTTCCAAAGCAGAGTTGGTGCAAAGCCAAGATATTGGTGAGCTATGGCATAGAATATTGGGCCACTTGCATCATGGGGCCTTGAAGATCATGCAATAGATTTCTACGGACTTCCCAAGGGTAAACTGGAGCAAGTGGATACATGTAAAGGTTGTACCTTCGGTAAGTATGCAAATCTTCCTTTCAGGATCAAGACAATCGAGCTGGAGCAATCCTAGAGTGAGTTCATACAAATGTGTGTGGACCATTCTCGATAGCCTCCATCGCTAAAAAAGGTACTATGTTATTTTTATTGATGATTTTTCTCGTAGATGTTGGATCTACTTCATGCAGAAGAAGGATCAAACCTTCTCGAGGTTTTGTGAGTTCAAAGCCTTGTTTGAGAAAGAATCGGAAAATAAAATAAGGGCCTTGTGAAGCGACAATGGTGGAGAGTATGTCTCTCAAAAGCTTAAGGACTTCTGTGCAGTAGAAGGAATTAAACGGGAGTTGACGACACCACATAATCCACAACAGAATGGGGTGGTCGAAAGGAATAACAAAATGATTGTGGGATCAACTTGGGTGATGTTGCATGACCAAGGCCTACCACTTCACCTCTGGGCTGAGGCATGCAATACATGAGTATACTTGTAGAATAGAAGCCCACATCGTATACTTGGGGTGAAGACACCAATGGAGGCCTTCTCCGGGAAGAGACCAAATGTGAGTCAGTTCAGGATCTTTGGATCATCGGTTTATTGCCACGTGACCAAATATGCCCGGAAGAAGCTAGATCCAACAACTGAGTTGGGGATACTTGTGGGGTACACTGATACACCCCACAACTATTGGGTGTTCTTGCCTACCAGTCAGAGGACAGTGGTACACAGAGATCTAAAGTTCGATGAGCAGAAGGCCATGCAAGTATCCCTTGAGAGGGAGCTCAAGTTACATGTAGAGGAGGAACTTTTGGTTCCTAAGGAGGAGGAGCTTTAGATTGATGCGGAGCAGCCACATGTAGAGGATCCAAGAGTGGAGACATCCACTCATGCAGAGTCTTCCAGAGATGGGCGGAAACACTCAAGGGAAGTTGACAGATTAGTGATGGAAGCGAGAGAGAATGTGGGACATCCATCCTCTCAGCACAGACAAAGGAGATCACCTGAATGATACATTGGTTACATGGCCCTTGTTGGGGAGTGTGTAGAGACTGAACCATCTTCCTTTGAGGAAGCAGTGCAAAATCCAGTTTGGGTTGATGCTATGGTGGAGGAGTATGACTCCATAGTTCAAAACAATGTTTGGGATATTGTCCAAAGACCGGAGGACAAGTTAGAAGTGAGTTCCCGATGGCTTTACAAGGTAAAACAAGCAGCTGATGGGAGAGTGGAGAAACATAAGGCAAGGTTTGTTGCCCGCCGTTTCTCACAGGTTGAGGGGATCGACTATGATGAGACTTTTTCTCCTGTAGCAAGGTACTCATCTATCAGATCGATGTTGGCACTATCAACATAGATGGGTTGGAAGATCCATCAGATGGATGTGAAGACTGTGTTCCTCAATGGCAAGATTGAGGAAGAGGTGTACATAGAGCAACTAGAAGGATTTGAGGCCTGTCACATGTGTGCCGACTCAAGAGAGATTTGTACGGGCTGAAGCAAGCACCTCGTGCTTGGTACAACAGGATCGATAGCTATTTCACCGGGTTGGGCTTCAAAAAAAGTGAAGCAGATGTGAACCTTTACCACATCATGGTAGAAAGTAAGCCATTGATCATTTTTCTTTATGTTGATGATCTGATATTGACAGGTGATGATCAGTTGATCAAGTCTTGCAAGGAGGACCTTGCAAGAGAGTTCGAGGTGAAATACATGGGTCTCATGCACTACGTTTTAGGCATGGAAGTGTGGTAGAAGGATGGGGAAGTGTTTGTGTCTTAAGGCAAGTATGCCAATGAGATACTCAGGGGATTCCACATGGAGAAGTGCAAGCCCATGCAGACTCCTCTAGCAGCTAACTGGAGGAAGGAGGATGCTACTTCAGGTGAGGTAGTAGCTACTATTGTTTATCAGCAGCTTGTGGGTTCATTGATGCATTTAGTGAACACACGACTAGATTTGTGCTTTGCGGTGAACCAGTTGAGTGAAGCTATGGTTCAGCCTACCAATTTGTTTTGGAAGGCAACGAAGCATGTGCTGAGATACTTCAGAGGCACATCTCAGTATGGATTATGGTATAGATGGACAGAGGGAGTAAAGCTTCAGGGCTTCACAGATGCAGATTGGGCAAGGAGTCCATTAGATCGGAAGAGCACTTTAGGAGGAATTTTCAACCTTGGTTCAACTGCAGTTTCTTGGTACAGCAGGAAACAGAGGTTAGTTGCACTTAGCTCAACAGAGGTTGAATACATGGCTGCCAATCAGGCAGCATGTGAGGCCATTTGGATGCAGAAAATTCTAGTTGGATTGTTTGATCAGAGGATGGATCCAACTGTGATCTATTGTGATAATTAGGGTTGTATCAAACTCTCTGAGAATCCAGTATTTCATGACAGGTCCAAGCACATCGATATCCAATAACATCATCTTTGAGATTGTGTAGTGAAGAGGATCATGTTGTTGTTGTATGTTTCGACCGAGGAGCAGGATGCGTATATTTTGACTAAGGCATTGTCAAATTGAAAATTTGAGTTCCATAGAGACAAGATTGGGGTGACAGATAATCCCTTTCTTGTTGAGAGGGAGTGTTGAAAATAGAAACAAGAAATGTTAAATATAGAAGTGCTAAAAATAACATTGCTATAAATAGCATTTCAGGATACATTCCAATTTTAGTTAGTCCTTGAACTAAAATTAAGAATTAAAATTCGAATTTTATCTTAGCAGCTGTTTGAAAAATAATTACTTAATTCATGTTGACTTAATTTGTTGGATAAAATCAAACGTGAAGTCTATTTGAAGACATGCAACAATTTTCCCTTTGATTGAGGAAGTTATCCCTTAATTAAGGAGATTAGGATGAGTTGTACTTTGAGTTGTAATTAGTTAGCTCAGTTAATTGAGTTAAGTCCAGTTAGATTAGTTCCAATAGTTTTTGGAACTGATTGTGAGTTCAGTTAGTTAATGCATGCATGCATGTAACTAGTGTACTTCAGATAACCGAATATTCTCTCATAAATAACTCATGCATGTCAGTTCAGTTAGAGACTCATTTGAGATTAGAGGATGGGACAATGTACTATCATTTGCAAGAATATTCCATTGAGGATATCTCTTGCATGCAGAAGGAATTTATTCCTTGAGGATTGCGCAGTTATTTCTAAGTTTGGTGAGTTGTGTGAGAGGTGAATTCACACAGGTGGCAACCAAAGGACCTAAGAGAAACTGTGCAAGGAAATAGGAGGCTTTGAGGATTGAGGGAAGGCATATGTTGTGTCTATTCTGTCTATGAGCAACATTGAGGGATTGTATTGAGAGCTGGATAGCTTGTGAGCTAAAGCTTTGTGTAATTCGAAGATATTTCCACTTGTATGATAATATAGATAGCAGGGTTTTTAGCTAAGGCTTTCCGCAGAGTATTCTTCTGTGTTCATGTGTGATTGATTTCTCATTCTCTGTTATATGTGTTTTATTTGATCTTGCTCAAAATTGATTAAGCTTCCGCAAGTTTGTTTGTAGAAGTAGATCAAGTATTTTGCTTTAGTATATTGCATTATTTGGCGATCTACAATGGGAATTTCTACAAACACATCAAATTCATAATTGAAATCGAAAAAGTTAACCAACTATCGTTCCTTGATATCCTTCTCACCAATAAAAATTGTAAAATAGGGCACCAAGTCTTAAGGAAAATCACCCATCTAAAACAAAAAATTGGGATCATCAAAACCCTAGCTACAAGAGCATCTAGAATTTTGATCCTAATATTTTAAATCATGAACTTGAGCACATGTCTAAAGTCTTTGAAAACAATGGATATGACAAAAGCATCATTAAAAAAACTGTCCACCTAGCCCTAGATAAAAATCAATCAAAAAATCTTTTTAATCTTCCAAAAATCACCCTTCCTTTTATAAATGGATCCACTAATAAAATTGCACAAGAAAAAAAAGAAAAGAAAAGAAAAGAAAAACATCATGGTTGCCTTCACCCCGCAAACTCTATCATAAAAATGATAGATTCTGTCAAATACCAATTGTGCCCTAACCAACATAAATTTGTATACATAATTCCTTATTTGTGTGGAAAAGAATACATAGGAGAACCAGGGAGATCAGTCAGCATTATATTAAAAGAGCATGCGGCGGACATATTAAGAAATAAAACATCAAAATTTACACTAGTAGAACATGCTTGCTCATCTTCTGATTACATCTTCATGGACAATTCCAAAGTTATCCAAAGAGAAGATCATTATTTAAAAATAAGAGTCAAAGAAGCTATAGATATTTAAAAAAGATCAAACACCATGAATAGAGATGATGGCCTTAAACTAAGTAACACGTGGAAATCTCTATTAAGAAAATTAAAAGTTAAAACTAATAATTAATACAAATTAGAGGCCTATTAATTAATAAAAAAAATTAAAATAATAAAATACTCCCATTAATATATTAAAATATCATAAGTTAACCCTAATAAATCCAAAAATCTAACTCATCAGATATTAATAGCTCTATATTTGTGTTAAAAATATTCATTGTGTATTGCAATCCCTTGAAGATGGACTCACATTGAAGTCCAAAACATTGGGTACAAAAGGCTAATCACAGGTCTTTCCACTTTTTCAATTAAAAATATTCACCTATATGGATTCATTATTTCAAAGGTTTACATATAACTTCATAACATGGTGATATCCAATTGAGTTGCCCCCTATGGGCATCTCTTGTAATATGTTAACTAACGATAAACCTCATCTTATACCTTAACTAAATCCACATGCCAAATCTGGTATGGTGATCTAAAGGTGTACAAGTCTCTCACCTAATGCCTCTTCTATTTCCACAGTTACGTGGGTAAGATCTAGGTCTAGTATAATTTAAACCATTGAGCTTATATGAGGAGTACACACAACTTTTCATAAATCTTAATAGAAACCCATACAATATATGCTTATATACTAACGTTTAGTGCAATGCATGAAGACATAATAAATCTAGTAAATTTTGCATATTACCCTGCCACAAGCAGTAGTAACACAATCGATTTTGTGTTGAATTTTAATTAGTTTCGTAGCTGACCAAAAATTAAATCATATTTAGAAAAGTTAACATTATAGTATTTGATTTGATTTTTGTTTATTGTTAATTTAATTAATTTATTTCCATTTCTATTGGTTAAGAGCAATTAGGTCTTATTATGCAATCATTTTACTTTGCACTATCGCAGTTAGTCGTCAGAAAATTCAATGAAGATCATACAACATTTCGAGTTTGTAATTTTGAAATCATAATGTGTTATATTAGCAATTGACGTTTAGGATATATCATATGTGTAACCTGGAAGAATTTGGAGTGTGCTTTACTATTGCCTCACTCATGTACAAGATGTTCAAACAACAATGTTTGCAATTAAATGAAACACTAGTACCACTGTTCTCTGGGAGTATTCCATTCATGTTATGTTGCCACCTACTCTCATTTGAATCAATAAAACATGGGTGTATCTCGTTCACCAATGTATTCCAAATTTCTCACTATTGCTCAACCTACAATACTCTCCCAACAAAAAAATGAATGGACACAATTGCCTGATGGAAATAATTGGTTCATGTTGGCCGTCCCATTAATGAGAGACACAATGTTCATGACAACTTTATAACTTTACCTTAAAAATGTAGCATCAATAATCTTTCATTGTCTATTCACTTTTATATTTCACTTCAAAAATTCAATGTATGCAAAGCATATTGATAAAAGTATTAAACTTTGATTTTATTTATTTTTAATAATAAGAATTAAATTTTCATTATATAATTTTTATAGTTTATAAATAATAATTAGGAATTAATAATGACGATTTTCAATATTAATTTGGCAATCAAATTTAAAAAAAATAATTGAAATAGTTGGTTAAACATAATTAATAGACTTCTGTCATATTGAAAACAAAAATATATATTCATCACTGTTAAAAAAATAACTAAAACCATTTATATTTAATTACTACAACCTATATATTTATATATTGTTTTTTAATATAATTGAAGTTGGTTAAACATAATTTTTAGAGTTTTTTTCAATAAATATTATGTAGGGAAGTCATGTGTATCCGACTTTTCATTAATTTTAGATGAAAATTACATAATCTTAGTGTCTGGATTCTTCCCTATTTCTCTTTTTTTCTTTTTCTTTTTTCTTTGCTAAAAAAAACGAAATTATATTTATCTTTATGATTATTATATATTTGTGATATTTATGTTTATATATTCATGCATATGTAATATTGTGCAAAAATAGAATTTGATGAGAGGTAATATGTGTGTGTCTATAAATATATGTTTGTTTGTTTGCAATTCTAGTCGTTAGATTTCAAATGCAAAATAACATTTTTTTTTTTTTGTCACTTTTCAAATATTTTTTGGTTCTAAGATTTTGATTCCATGGCCCACATATTATAAGTTCGAGGTCATTAGCAATATTGTATGACTGGTGAAAAACACTTTGTTTATCCATTTCTTTTTTACTCTAATTTAACTATACTTAAACTAGACAAGGATATCTACATTGTAGCCCTTGTTTAAATGTGACAGTTAGTTTATATCTTTCAAAGTTCAATAATTAAATTAAGTGACAAAGAACATGGCCTTATTTGATATTCTAAATAAAAATTTTACCTAATCTATAACCATTTAAAGCTCAATACCTTTGTTTAAATATAACAATTAATTCATATATTTCAAAATTTAATAATTAAACTCAATGACATTAAACATTATACGACCTTATTTAATATTCTAAATAAGAATTTTACCCCATTTATAACCATTTAAAGCTCGATGCAAAAAATTCTCTTACCAATTTGATTAATTCCATACATAGAGACCATAGTGATAATACTCTATAATGTTGCTAAATCTTCTTCATCAACTGTCACGAGAATTCATGATGTAAGAAAGAATATTAAATTTCACTTATGGGTGAAAATGACAAAGATTCTAAAAGTCAAATCAACGAAGACATTTGGAGTTTTACCCCATTGGTAGTAAACAAAGCATTTAAGGTATTTAATCCAATGACAATTAGTGAAAAGTTTGAAGTATTAAGTATTTATTGAAAAGTTTGTTTTTGATTCCATCAATGATCATGAAAGCTTTTAAGTTTTATAGTGGTAAATTTCAGATTTCACCGATGATAACCGATGAAATCTTTGGCACTTTTGAATTGTGCATGTTCATAAATTTTTAATTTAACAAAGGTGAATAATTATTATCATATTAATATAATCACGAATATAGATATTTTAAGTCATTAATTGTGAATTAATTTAATTAAATGTAATTTAATTAATCTTTGGGTCAGTGGATGACATAGCAGGGTTAGGTGTCTTTGGTGTTAGCATGGCACCACCTTATGATGGCACATCGACCTTAAGTGTAACATCATTTTTTATGTGGCAGTTGCAAAGTAATGTTGACATGGCACAAGGGGTGAAAATATTCAAATGATCATATTTGGATGAATTGGACTTAAATTTTAATAAAGTTTGTATTACGAGTAATATCTTGATGAGCAGAAGGTCATGGTGAATTCAATTTTTTTTTTTTTGATTTGGATTAGGAAAGTGAAATTTAATCCTTGATATCCTCAATCAAGAAGTAAGAGACTAGGTAGTGTTACTCATACCCCTCCAATTGCACCACATATAAGACATAACAAACTTAATTTGAAAACATGAAGATATATATAAAAAAATCCTCTTCTAGTTGATAAACTTATTTTTCCTCCACTTCGTTTTTAATGATTGGATTAATCTAACACAATTCCTTTCCTATGCATTGTCAAAGTAGGACGAGGAATATTATCTTGGAAATGATGGCTCTTTTTTCACTAAAAACATTGATCTTTGAGCTCTACTATGTATGTGTATGATTTTTCACTTTTCAAGGTATCAATGTAAATGTGTGTGAAAATGCAAAAAAAAAAATAGATAATAACACATATGTACACCCCCTCTCTCACTAATCACCCTTCCAAAGAATGAAGGTGTGTGCAAGCATACTCATACACACCCCAGAAAGTGAAAATATGCATGCATATACTTTCCCACTTTAAAAAGCGAAAAGAAGAATGCCAATTCAACCCCCCACCCATCACTTATCAACCCCTAATTTAAAATTTTTGTGGCCATTATCAACCTCAATGACATTAAAGTTTTCCTATTATTAATTATCTTATTCATCATCTAACCCAAAACTCTATTAGATAAGTCCTAGTGGTGTATGGGAAGGAGATGTTCATTGCACCCTTAGCTTAATATATTTGGCCAGTAGCCATTTCATAAAGCTTTCCCAACGATAATGCAATGAATAATAATCCATTCATATTTAGGAGTAATTCCATTTAATGCTTGACTTAATAATCCAATGCTAAGAATCGATGGAGGACTTTGGTGTTAGAATGTGTTTTAATGTTGTATAGTCGTTTAATGTCTTATTGAATGAGTGTCATTATAATGATCATTATAATATCTTTTGTGGGGCACTTATCCATGTAACATGGCTCCATTAGAATTTTGTAATATTACACAGGTGCACATGGATATAAATTTGGGAGTTATTTGGTGGTGATCTTTCTCTCAAGCAATGGTGACTTACACTCATAGGTCATTCTTATCCACTACATCTTCCTTATCTCTTGATAAATTTATCATCAACCTTTATAGATTGGTTGATCTCCAACCTTGATTGTGCCCTATTATGTTTAATGAACCACATGTATGCTAGTTTGATCTTGAGTCAAGGAAGAGTGGAGAGTGACATAATATTGATCACTAGCATAGGCACTATGGGTCCTCAAGCTTGATCATCCATATTCTTGAGAGTTGTATGGATCCCATTTGAACTCCATAGATTTTTGTGCTCTAGCTATTATAATTGAGAGAATTTTATGATGAGCAAGAAAACATTTCTTTTGTGGATGTTCCCCACCTTGGGATATTACTGTGTAATTTGTTTCCTCCTCTCTCTTATTTGGCAGATCTACTTTTATTTCTTTAATGCTTTCAATATGAGTTTAGGTAGGACACATCTATGCTTATATGCTTATGCATATATTTCTAGTCCTTCAAGGTAATAGGGCCATACATCTAACTCTTTGGATGAACTTCTTTGTTTGTTGAAATAAGGATAAAAGATATATTATTTCCTTCCATGAGATTTTAAGAATAATGATTGAAGTTTCTTTTTTGACATCAATTTACAAGTAGATATAGTTTATTTTTAATAACTACTAGTCTACATTTTTAGATTTGAATTTTTTATGTCCAATTATTTTATAGATTTTCAAATTTGGATATGATTATCATGCTTGGTTTTTGCAAATTCTAAACCAATTATTCTAAATCCCACATTACCATTACATTTGGAGCATGCCAAATAGTCAATATCAATGTTCATGTTGCTAAATCAGTCTTTGTTTAGGCTACATCTAGGATTAAAGATTCATGGCTACACTTCACGCCTACACAAATTGACATTATTGGGAAGATATGACCATATAGATGTGTTTGGAGTGATTTAATTAGCTAAAGATTAGTCATTTGTTTATTGTTATTGGCCTTCATTTGCCCTAGATATTAAGAATTTATTCTATTATATGTGGGTTGTCCATTCCTTGTAACATGTTTTTTAAATTAGTTCTTCAACAGTAACCCAAAGTTATTTGATATAAATTATCATGGATTTTATCAATTGGTTAAACCATTATGTTATGAATTTAGTTGTTATGAGGTCTTGGGTCCAAAGCCTATTCATTATCAAATTTAATTAACATTTTGTTGAATATTTTTATGATTTGGAGGACTCACCACATCACTAGAACATGTACTCATACACCTGCTTGGTATGTGGCACATCACTAGTTTCATCTAAACAAAACTTAAAATCCTAGCTGCCATGTGTCAGTTTATACATTGGCACATGTTAGTTTCAATGCATAACATGTCAACATTCTGCACAAGCAATGTTAACATTCTATACATGCCACATAATCATTATGTGCCTTGCCATGACACCATATGGTGGTTTACATTTATACCAATTAGAGCCAACCACATAACACTTACAACTTATCTTGTGGGAATTATCACTAAGATCTTGAAGTTGATTTTTAGATTGCCACAATTTTGTCATACAACATTGATTTTCTGTGTAATTTTTACATACTATGTTTTTTAAGTTCTCTACATAATGAAATGTTTGGATCTATTGAATTATTCTATTTGATGTTGGATATTTTCATGTTCCCGAAAATTCAAGGCTAGACTTTTTATTGAACTTAAATGGTCATAACTTGTTGATATGGACATGTTATAAAACCAAATAATTATGGGGGGGGGGGGGGGGGGGGGGGGGGGGGGGGGTGAATAATAATTATGGCAAATTTTAACAATTATTATCAATATCCAATATTTTAATTCATTTAACAATTAATCATGTAAACAACACATAGAAACACCAGATGTATGTGGAAACCCATAAAGGGAGAAAACTATAAAACTTATGTCTAGATATTGTTATAGGTTGCAACTTACTATTACATCAACTTTTCTAGCACTAACAAGAAGGACACACCCATCCCCTGAATTTACAAGCACCCACTTGAAGGAAGCACCAACTCCTTGATCTTTACAAACTCCAACTTCGAGAAAGCACCAACTCCTTAATATTTTATAGGCACCCACTTAAAGGAGGCTCTAACCCCCTAATATTTACCAGCACCAAAATGAAGGAAGAATCCACTCCCTGATAATGCAGACATCAACCTACCTTTCCTAATAGATCCTTCTTTCATTCATTTTCAAACTTATACCCACAAGATTTGTTCCTTTTAGCCTTCTAAATTATTTGTGATGCTCTCACTACTTGAACCCTTAGTCAATTAGATATTCTACTTCAATATATACATGCTCAGACTAATGATTCAAATATGCTCTCTTCCCTGTAATTCTTTTTCTTATCCTTTCACTGATACTCATTGAATTCTTCTCTCATACACACAGGTTCACATTACTACACTCATGCGACTGACACACACACTAGTTCTTTGTTGGCCACACCTCACATAACAGCTTCAGATATGTTATTCATCTGCCATACTACTCATCTCTTATGTCCCTAGTTGTTTATTACTTATGCATACTTTTTTATATTGACATCTAACCTTCTTGTGTCATTCAATTCTTGTTTAATATAAATTTCCCCTTTAATTACCATGAGTATAAATCCATGGTTTTACCCATGATAATTTTTCTTGACTGTATCAGTATTTTCGCCTTCACAATGACAATAAAAAACACTTCAAATTATCTTGTTTTTTTATTCTCAATCAAGGCTATGGATCAATTCCTCGTTCAATAGTGTAGTGATATTAATGCCTTCTCTAAACTCCTCATAGGGGTCACAACTCTAGCAATGCGTACATCCTATGCGCAGACCTCCAATTTTGTAGCACCTTAACTGGGAGACTTAACGAAAACCAACAGTGTGGGACCGTGGGATCAAAACCAAGTGCCTAGGCCTAAACATTTTTACAATGCTTCTCCATTGAAGGCTTACCTCATATCTCCATGTGACCAATACTAGTGATTGGGAGAACGTGATCTTGAATCTCGAGTTTTTAGCGTTATTTTTGGCATTACCACAACACTATAACCCAATGGATGATAGGATGATAGAAAATTGGGCACTTGTTCCTTAGCTTGAAGTGACTGAGGGCCATGACTAAGGGTTGGTCCTTCGTCAATCCATCACTTTCTACTTGTCAACCTTTTCTTACACCTCTTGCTGCTTTAACTACAGAATTTTGATAGATGAAAGGACCATGGGTATTCACATGCTAGCTCATACTACTAGAGGTTGTGATCACTTCTTTATTTTTCATTGCTCACTACTCTATCACTCGACATCCATCATTCACAACACCTATGGAATAGGCAGGGAATTTTTGTCGATGACCACATTGCATGAAATAAACAACAAAATATTGTAACATTGCAAGCCCTTACAAAACTAGTTCTTGGCGCAAATCCCGAGCCATCCAGAGTTGCCATGTCAAGTCCACATGCACCAATTAACATGCACTATGTGTCCTCTCTTTCAAATTCTTTTCCACGTGTATAAATCACCACGTGTCACATGTTATCCATGTCACTTGCCATGTGTTGTCTACGCCATCCTATACAACCAATTTGAGCCTGCCATGTGTCCACTGATGATGTGTACCTACCACATGTACTGCCATGTGTCACTTGCCAATAGTCCATTTGGCCATCCAAAAATGCAAAATCCTCCTGCCATGTGTCACTCTCACATGTTTCCATGTCATCTCTTTGCCACCTATCATGCCACATTACTTGCCACAAGTCACTCAGAAAGGGGCCACTTGCCCACCCAAAAAAATCCACTTGCCATGTGTCATGACCATAGAGTGCCACATGTCATCATGTACACATCATTGCCACATGGCATCATCTCATTGGCCACATCATTGACCTTCCACCTATCTATACTACCTAGCACCTCAAAAATTATGCCAAGGCTTACTGGTTGTTGCATCACCATTGTGTTCTTTGTGTGCACATTATTAGGACCTAATGGTCCAATAAGAACCTTGGTGCCTAGGCCAAGCACCCAATGGCTAGGGGATATGACCACGAGCCTTGCCACCCCACCACTTATTCCTCACTGCTAGTCACTTGTTTCCATTATTTGTATCAAATGAACTAGGTGGTTTGATAAACACCTAGGTGCTTTAGCCCAGCTCCTTGTGATAAGGGGATATGAGCAACAAATTACTCATCTAGCACTCATTGTTCTATGTTAACCAACAAATAACCTTCCAAAGGTTCTCTATGTGTTTCAATTGAGATCAATGACTGAAAATTTATACCCCCCCCACCCCCCACCTCAACCCCCCTGCCTTTTAACTGACAATAAACGAGGGTGGGTGGTTTTGATATTTGTCGCACATGCAACTTAAATCACCCCTATTTTTTTTGATCGCAACACATGAATCTCGTAGGTTAATCAGATTTGACGATAAGGAATATACTTCTAGCTCCCCATGCTTTTCTAAATTTTAAGTGGTTGACCCATTAGGAAGGACAACTCAATTGTCAACACCTAACTCATCTAAGTCATCCTTTTCCCAAATTGTACCAAATTCTGAATTTATTGTTGTAACAAGACAAGTTGCCTAATTCTCTCAAGTTGGCTATCCAACCTTCACTCAGTTTAGATATTGAAACTTTGTATAAATACCTGACTTCCTTCAAAGCCTTAGGGGATGAGAAAGAGGATAAAGAAAGAAATTGTTGTTAACTATTGTACAATTTGTTGTTTGATGTAATAGAAATGATTCCTACGTTCCATTTGCTCGATGCCTATCTTGTGATCTTGTGATCTTATGATTGAATATTTTATAATACCTCATCTATGTAGGTAGGACCCCCTCCTTAGCTTGGTATTTATAGATAGCATTAGTAGGTAGATTATTCTTTAAATTCTAGTTAAATTACAAATATTTGACATTGTTGTTATTTGATTTATGTTTCATTGTAACGCTATTAATTTCCCTTTGCTATGACTCATAGTTTATTTTTGCTGCAACTTAGTTGATTTCCTTATGTTGTAATTATGATATTGTTATTGTTATAATCATGTTACTTAATTTCTATTGCAACTCCAGGTTATATAATTCTAGGATTAATGACTAGATGATTGATTTACTTGTTTTTGGACAGAGATTGTTACTGAAACTCTTGTTATTGCAACTTTCCTGTAGCCTACCTTTACTCTATTTCCAGTAATATATTACGATTGAGAATTGTGACATGATAGGATATTGTTTCTAGGTTGTTTTCTTATCATGCATTGCATCCTAGGTGCATGCATTTGCATCTTTGTTACAACAAACAAAGAATATCATTATACTGGAACATGTCACTTTAGTAATTGATGTGTTTCCTTTTTTTGCAAGTGTGATTTACTTTTCCTACAATTTACTTTCTTGCAAGTGTAGTGTGTGTCACTAGATTAATTCAATGTGAATGTATCTCTATCTTGTGTTGTGACAAACCATCATGTTACTGCAACTTCATAACACATAATAGATTGCACTAGCATAGATTATGCATAATAGTTCAAAAGTTCCAAACAAACCTCATATTGACAATTTAAGTGTAGAGTTGATCAATTACCCACTTAGATAATTAGAAGTAATTGAAAATCCTGTAATATTTTGCACTGTTTCTAGGGAACTATCAATAGTATAGTAATTTTTGTGTGGATTTACTTGTTGATTTTCAAAATTTCAAGATTTGATCATTCTGACCTTTTATCTTTTAGTATGAATCATTATATGCTTAGGAGTAGGGATTCGTTTGGTAGATTTATCAAGAATATCCTCCCATACTAATATTGTAGGAAATTTGAAAGAGGGAAAGGAACAAGGTCAACCAAATTACTAGACATTAACATCAAGTTCATTTGCCAAGAAAATTTTTGGACCTTCTACTTCAATGGTACAAAGTCATGCACACAAATTTGGATCTAAAAATATCTTTGATACAATAGGAGATTTTATGTTTGACAATCGAACATTCCAACTCATTGGGAAAAGCTCTCTAGTGAATGAACAATACCTTCCTAAAAATTAGTTCAGTGATAAGAACCCTCCAAAAAGTGAACAATGTATTTCTAAGGAGTAGTACCACCCTGAATGTAGGGGCTTTCTTGAATCTCTAAAGGCACTTTTAGAAGTAGAAGATAGTCCTTTAGAAAATATGGCACATCGACTTGTCAAAGAAGAATATTACCCTTTTAGATTCCTCATCATAGAAATGGATTCAGATGCTAAAATAAAATATATTCCCCACTCAACACTACTGAACTTCCATGGCTTCTCTAAGGAAGACTCTGCTACCTTCCTTTTTGAGTTCGATGTCATAGGTTGAAGAAATTTTTTATGTAATTGAAACTCAGAAGCTAAATATCTCTCCTACCACATTGAAATATGCATCATTACATTGGTTCATGGGCTTTAGCCAAGGTAGCATTGGTTCATGGGAGTAGATGAAGGAGAGATTCATGACAAAATATCAAGATTATTGTAAATCCAAGGAAAGTAGGGAGGAAGTATTTAGAGTGACCCAAGAGGAGGATGAGAGCCTTGAGGACTATGTTGGGAGTTTTAATTACAACTTGTGCAAATCAAGTCAAGAATACTTAACCCCTAAGACAAACTGAGTTTTTTTGTTACAGGGAATTCAGAATGAATGCATGGATTTCGTCAACCTAATGGGTGAAGGATATGTTTCTCAGCTGGACTATAATGACATCATAAAAAATTTCTGAAGATATACTAGATGAAAATCCAAATCAACATGGGGACCATGGGAAATGATGGCAAGAAATACTAAGGTTGTTGCAAATGGAGTCACCAGAGCTAAGTTAGGGAAATTTGAAAATTTCAAAACTAACTTTCTCAGTTTCTTGGGTTATCAATTGGATTTATTGAAGGGTGATAAGAAGGAGAAAGTAGATGCAACTCTAGATATCAAGTGTCTGAAATGTAGAAAAAGGAATCCACTTAGGGAATTTTGAGTGAATTAGGTAGAGATTTATGCTATATATGTGAATGATCATAACACTAATAACTACCATGTTAAGTGTGGAGCCTAATTATCTTCTTGATTGCTCATAGGTTTTTTTTTCTCAGTGGTGTTGGATCGATGGTTCTAACGGATGGAAACATTGCCCGTTTAATCCCCGTCAGGGGGGTCTTAGGGGGTGACAATGACTTTTATGAGCCCCCTTGGCGGGGGTTTAGAGGTAGCGCCCCTGAATCTAAAAATAGATGAAAATTTTCCTTATAAAATATTGTAATTTCATAGTCAATCTAGGTCGTTCATTAGGCAGATGATCTGACAATAGAATTTATGTTAATTTAGGGTTTTTTTCCCAGAAGGTAGCCCTCAGTTTATATGAGGGAATTGTATTGTGGTTGTGTATTATTATTTTGAGTGAGAAAGAGAGAGGAAACTATGTGAGAGCGAATAGGAAATTACAATAGACTTGTTGTAGTATGTATCTCTTTATTTTTCTGGATAATATAAAAGGAAGGACTAGTTGTTTCTCCATGGATGTAGCCCAAATTGGGTGAACCATATATATATGTGTCTCTCTTGTTTTATGCATTTCTGTATTTGTGTTTCTACAATATTTTATGTATTTCATTGCTCCCTTAATTAATTTATAACATACCCATATTTTCCTAGTTTGAAGTTTGTATATGAAGAAGCATAAGAGTAAGAGAAGTTGCACTTCATTGCTTGAAAGAAACCATGACGACCCAAACCTCTAGGTATGATCCAAGACCAATCTAAATTTTGATATTAATTCTTATTAGACTAATCCTGTTATATAATACACTTCACAACCATGTAATCTTCTAACAAAAGCATGGGCTCCTCCTTCCCCAAACCATCTTTAGCAACTAGGGTGGAGGAATCCCAGTTATGGAGCACCCCAATAAGTTATTATACAACCTCCCTCAAAACTCCTTCCTCCACGATTGTAAGTGCCCACATTTAACCCTCCTAGACCTTAATTTCCTACCCAACCAATCCCTAACCGAAATAATAGGAGGAAATCTCAACCTAAACAGGTTGCAACCACCTATCCTACTTACTCTATCTCCTCCATAGATTGCAACGATATTCATCTGTGATTTGGGAGGACCCTAACCAATAACCAACCTTGATTTTGTATTGAATATCTAAACAAAGAGGTGTGGCATGAAGAATCATGACAAGAATCAACTCTTGAACCTCCATAGCTAGAACGACATACTCTATCTTACCCTGAAAGATTAAACAAAGATAATATTATTGTTCAAACTAAATTTGATCTATTGTGGGAACTAAGAAATGTGTGTGTAAATATACCACTACTTCAAGCCATCAAATATGTTCCTATTTATTCTAAATCAATTAGGGAATTTTGTTTGAGGAAACCTAGGAGAAAGAAGAAATACCCCCAGACTATCCATGTTATGGGAAAATAATCAAAACTAATGATGGGAAGGGTCCTGAAAGCCAAGTATTATGACCTTGTAAACCCAATGGTTAATATGTATATTATCAACATTGTTACTCCTAGCATATTGATCAATTTGAGTGGTGCAATTAATGTCATGACGCATGAAACTATGGAAGCCTTATGACACTTGAGTCTTAGGAAGACTGCTACTGTGTTATAATGTAACAAACCTTTTGCTACCTATCTTGTAAAAATCACTGTGAATATTGATTCATGTAAATTATGTGGAAATAAAAATTATGACTGAGTTGGAAAGTGGACACAAATTCATAGACTAAGGAGGAGAGATTGCTTAGGATGTGATTAGCCCATGCTACTTCATCTATTCATTCTACCTATTTTGTGACTAAATTAAATGGTCTACGCAATAGATAGGGAGGTTGAGTATGGGCCACCTTAGTAAATGATGAACCCCATACTGCCTTTGTTCTGATGGGGCGTGTTGGTGAAGTTAAAAAGTTTGAAAGAGAATGGAAAATGATCGACCAAAAAAGAGAATGACAGAAGAAGGAAGGAAGAAAAAAGAGGAGGAACGTGGAAGATAAGAGAGCATGGATGAGTATGATCATTCAAGAGCATAGTGTGGTATGAAACACATAGAGAATCTTGAACACATAGAGCATTGAATGTGAGAGCTCATGGAGGAGAGAAAAGAGAAGAGAAGATGGGACAATGATTCATGTATTTTATGATGTATTACTAGTGTTGTTTATTGATTTTATGATGGGCTAGTGAAGACTTGGTGAAGAAAGTGACTCACTAGTGCTTGATATCTTGGCTAATAAACCTCTAATGCTTGCCTTGGGGCTGATAAACCACTTAAAGCTTGTTGAATGGGTTGATAAACCACTCATGTGGTTGTTGGAAGGCCGATAAACCAATTAGTAGGTGGAGACATTGTGGTGCTTACTGTTGGAGGTAGTTGATAAACCACCTAGAAAATGTGCTCTATATTTCTGTAGTACTTGCCTTGAAAATCCAACTAATAAACCACCTTTAGATTAAGATCATACTCTTGGAATAAGCATAACTTCACTAAGACTAGGGTGAATCCTAGTGATATATTTTAAAGAGGGAGAAGAGTCACTGTGGTGGTTACTACATGAGGCAATTGATAAACCAATTGGACAATCATGATCCCTCTCTTGTATAGTTCCCATTCCTCAGCTTTAATTTAACAAGTGGATAAAACTAAACACCATGCCTGCATTGAGGATTCTTGTGTCATCATGAGGATTGATCACTTCCATCATAGGAAGCTAAGGGAGGCCATTGAAATTGAGAAGCATGCAATTAATCTCAACAAGAATGATGGCTGGAAATTAAGTAGGCGTTGGATTCTTGCCCTCTCCTCTTGATTGTTTCTTGATTATCTCTTGTTTCACCCCACCTTTTTTAATCCTATCATATATATATTTCAACACTGCATTTTATTCTAACAATAATATAAGTTTTAGTAAAAGATATTAACATTTTTTATTGTAGTTTTTTCCTCTTAGTTTTTTTTTTTTTTTTAAATAGTTTCTCTAATCCTAATAAAATATTCTCAAATTTTGGTATTATATAATAATATATAGAATTAACGAGGAAATAATATCAAGACTTATTTTTTAATAAGATAATATAATTATTATTTTTATAATTAAATAATATTATATTAATTTAATCCCTTTTCTCCTCCTTTCACTATTCTTCTCTCAAATTTCTTTCCCCTTACCTTGTTATTTTAATTAATTAATTATTTTATATATTATATATATATATATATATTATAATATATATATATATATATATATATATATTCTCCCCTTTACCTTGTTATTTTATTTTAATTAATTAATTATTATATCTTTCCACTATTTTAATTAATTAATTATTATTTATATATATATATATTCCCATATATTATATAGTAGTTAGTTAGTTAGTTTCCTTAACTAACTGTTTGTTTTTTTTTAATAATATAATATATTAACCAAGTCTCTATCCTATCGATCAATTTTAATTAAATTATTTTATTTTTCCTAATATCCAATTCTGCAACTAGATGCATCTCTATTATTTAAACATCATGATAGATTTTTTTTCACCTTTGTCCTAAGGATGAACCACGTTAGATGGTTCGAAATGTCGATCAAGAATTAATGACGTGATTAATCCAAAAGACAATCTCATAATCAATATGTATCACAAAAGTATAAAATCAAGCATAGTTGACTTGTATCAGTGTGAAATTCCCTTGAGAATTTAACTCCTAAAACTTGGAATCTAGCTTGGGGGTGGTTAGCTACAAGAAAGATTGTAGTGTATATGGCCTATGGTTGGGTGGAGAGTTGAAGTCACTCTTAGGTTCCAATCATTCAAGTTAATCATATATGTGTATTTACTTGCACACATGTTGCACCATTCATGATGAATAATTCTCTGGTGTGTGTGATGGCAATGTTTCTATTAGTCCTAATAATGGAGAATGTGATATTCCTATTTGTTAATGATGAATGATATAGTTATACGTTCTCATGGTCATGAGGGGCTTTAATGTCTCTATGTTTGTTGATATTTTCATGAGATGATGAGCTATTTACATGGTGATGTATGATTACTTGAGGTACTCAACTATTACAGGGTGTGACTTTCTATTGCATAATATGCTATGAATATCATGGATCTATGTTGTTTAAGATTGTTGACTGTATTTCCCTAATACAAGGGATATTGTTGATTATGTGTGATCTATGATCAATCGATTAGAACTAATAGTATTTGTTTTGAGGTCCATTCTGTGGTTTTGTATATGTTGTTATATCTTAATTCATAGAGAGGTATAAAATATAACATAGCTTATTTCAGTGTTTAATTGAACGAATGTGAATAGGTCCATTGAATGTGAATATGGTTGAGTGTAATGCTTGAATTTTTTAGTGCCTAAATGTGGATTTTATCCCTATAGAGTCAATGTTTTGAGTAATGCCTTGTTTCAAGGAAATTTTGGTTAAATCCCTTGAATATTTCTTACTTTGTAAGTCTAAGTATGGGTAGAGGTCAAAACTTGTATATGTGGCTTGGTGGATTTTGGAGGGCCAAGTATTCGAGTTGGATACCCTTTTTATCCCTTGCCGTTTTGTGCATATAAATCTACGAAAATGGGCAGATGTATTTGGGACTAGCGGATGTATTAAAAAATATGGGATTCAATTAGTCAATGTTAGTGCACTAGATTTTAAATAGTTTGGATGTTCCATAGTTAAGTTGATCAAGTGGTGATATCAATGAGGGCCACGCTTGGGTGGACCCGAATGATAATGTGATGGTAAGAAATCTAGGATCTCGACAATTCAAGTATTAGCGTTTGGTGTAAATATTGGAGATCTCAAATATCTTCTATGGAGCAGATTTAATATAGAAGGGTAATGAAATGCAAAGCTTGTGAGCATTATGGGACCCGGGGTAGGAGGTGATATTGGATGCAACAAAGGTTGGCATGTCTATGTGGATTCTTTATGGGCTCCATAATATACTTATTGAAGGGAGGAGATCCATAGGATCTTGGGATCTGAGAAGTGTTGCAGTATGGTTTATAATGAGTAACCCATATTTCCTTTAAACCTGGATATAAACGAAATAATGCAAATCATTATGGGGTTGGATCTGGTGAGTTCAACGACTCAGATTCCACATGGATTCCACGTGGTGTTGCCTTGTTGATGTGGTGCATTTTAATTGGTTGAGATTTGAAGGGTGTAACTTTCAATCCATGAGTCAGATTGAGAGAAAATTTATATTGATGGAAAGTTCTTAACGAACTGAGTATGATGGTGATCTTTGAAACTAATTCTACAACTTTAAAGGAGAATTTTTGGAACCCCATATTCATAGTAGACCATGGAGGTTGGATTAAACATAAATTAACACCTCCCACAACCCGAGGAGACTCTAAGGGGGTGGGAGAATTACATAAGACTCGTTGATAGAACTACCATTAAATTAGAAGGGATTTAGAGGATGTCGTAGTTTCAGTGGATTCATGGGAATACCCTACAAATTTCAATATTTCACAACCTAAAACCTCCTTGGGTGGGCATGCTCTAATATTGGGCAACCCTTGGTTAGCCATTTTTGATGCTTACATTTTTTGTAGGTCAAGAAATATGGGCATATCACATGGGACCTATACCAAACAATTGACCCTTATACTCCCGCCAAACCTAGTATATATTCAGAATCACCTATTTGGATTGAAGAGTAGGAGAATGATGAAGAGGGAGAAATTTGTCAAGTCCTCTCTATAGATTAATACTTGGCTATTCATGAGAAAACATAGGATGATGAGATTAATGACTCCATAGCCTCCTCTTCTTCCTCAAATCAAGCACACACTCTTGATCATATTTTGCACTCTAAGATGCGATATTCTCTTACCTCAACAAGCGCTTCACCTATAGAGAACGAGACTTCAATTGAAGAAGATAAATATTCCACTAAAGAAACCATAAAAATTGGTCTCTTGAATCTCAAGTGGGGATTGAATGAACAATAGATGGAGTGGTTGATCAAGGTACTACAGAAACACAATGATGCCTTTTCTTGGGATTACTTAGACATGAAAGGGACCAAACCTAAATTATGTAGACATAAACACACACGCAGACAAGAAGTATCTAAACCCATTTTCCAACCCTAGTTTTAGATGAATCTAGCACTAAGATATATAGTACAGGAGGAACTACAAAAATTACTTGAAACTAGTTTTATTTACCCAATTTTTTCTAGTCAATGGGTCTCCCCTCTTGTTGATGTACCCAAGAAAAATGGGAAATGGAGAGTTTTCATAAATTATCAAGAATTTAGTAAGGCAACTCACAATTACCATTTTTTTCTTCCATTCATAGATCAGGTCCTGGACACCTTAGTAGGAAAGAAGTATTTTTCTTTCCTCAATGGGTTCAATGGTTATAACCAGATCTGAATTTCACTCGAAGACCAAGATAATACCACATTTACTTGTTTATAGGGGAAATTTTGATATGGAGTTCTACCATTCAGATTGTGTAATGCCCTTGCCACTTTTCAATGAGCTATAATTGGCATATTCTTCGATCTGATACATGATTGTGTGGAGATATATATGAATGATTTAAAAACCTATAGTAATGAGTTTGATGAGGAATTTTATAATTTTGAGAAAACATTAATAAGGATTAAGGAATCCAATGTGGCCCTTATCAATCACAAGCATCAAATGATGTTAATTGATGGCATTATGTTAGGACACCACATTTCAACAAAAGGTATTCAAGTGGATCCGACAAAAATTAAGATGATATTAAACTTACCCACCCCTCATTCACAAAAAGAGGTACACAGGTTCCTAGGGCATGCAAGTTATTATTGATGATTTATTGAAATTTTTTACAAATTTCTCATCCATTATTTGCTCTACTAAACAAAAGTTATGAGTTTGTGTGGATTGAAAAATGCCAACATGCTTTTCAAGAATTAAAATCTAAAGTGTCAAAGCCTCTAGTCTTATGAGGACATAATTGGTCCCTCCCATTCCATATTTCCACAGATTCATTAGACACTACTATAGGAGTTGCACTAGTAAATATGAAGAAGGATACTTGTATGCAATCTACTATGTCAACAAGAATCTCTCACCCATAGAACTAAACTACATTGTAAATGAAAAGGAATTCCTTGTGTTTATCTATCTAATCATTGAGTTTTGACATTATGTCACATGTTATCTGGTAATATTACATATTGACCATGATACTATGAAGTATTTAATGAATAATCCAATTGCCAATGGTAGAGGTACTAGATGGTTATTGCTATTACAATAATATGATATCACCATTCTAGATAAACCAAGAAAGGATAATGTTGTGGCCATTTTTTTCTCTGGAGTCACAACTAATGAAAATAATCCCCCCCACAGAAGGTTCTTTTTCAGATGAGCACTTATTTACGGTTTATACTAACTCTCTGCGGTTTGCAGATATAGCTAATTAGTTGGTTGCAAGAAGAATTCCACAACATCTCTCACTGAAATAACATCAAAAGATTGTGAGACAAAGTGGAAGGTTCTCATGGATTCATATAGGTATATTTTACAAAAGCCTAATCTCATCATTTGGAGATGTGTGTGAGAACACAAAATATATGAGATCATCAAAGCCTGCCATGATGGTCTATGTGGGGGCCACATTGCCAAAAAAATTAGGGTACTAGGTACTTCATCAAGGGTAATATTGGCCCACCATCTTCACAAATACCAAGGAGTATGTAAAGAGGTGCGACATCTTCCAGTGCATGGGAAGCCCTGTACAATTTGATGAGATGCCACTACAACCACATCTATTGTTGGAACCCTTTGACAGATGGGGCATTGATTTCTTTGGGCCAATAAACCTACTTTCTCACCACAACTCCTACATTATGGTATGCACGGATTATGTTACAAAATGGATGGAGGCCAAAGAACTTCCAACTACAACTTAATAAGCAATAACATAATTTCTTCATGAGGGAATATTCACCATATTTGGGATACCATGAGAGATAGGAACAAATGGAGGAACCATGTTCACATTAAAGCTCATTAAAGACTTAATGGAAAAATAAAAGATCAAGCACAAAGTTATAACACCATATCATCTGCAAGCCAATGGAAAATTGGTGGGAAAAAAATAATATTTTGTTGTAGCAGTTATAACTACCCTCCAAAATTTTTCCTTAGCTTCATTTTGGAGCCTCACTACCAACCATCCTCAGCAACATGTCTTGCACTGTCAAGTACATGAGCTTCATTATTTTTCTAGTAGCTTTCCAGCTTTTGCATGATAGCCTGCTCACTCCCATCACGACTTTCCACTCTGGAGTTAGATAAGTTGTTGGTTGAGCAGCCCCCTCAGAAAATTGCGTAATTCTAGAGGGGAACCAATATTCCCTCCAAAAATTTCACAAATTTGACTGGCAACCTGCTGGGCTAAAAAACTAGGCAATCCTGTTAGAAAACCTTCCGAGTGAAAACTGTGCAATCTAGCCTAGTAGGACAGCTCAACCCAGAAATTGAGTAATTCTGGGTAGCAGTTAGTTGCTCCTCCTAGAAATTGTGCAATCCCTCTAGATAGCCAACCCATCTTACTCCCAAAAATTGCGCAAAATTTCCCCTCAGTCAAGTAGGCTGTTGTATGTTGCTTCAGGTTGATCAGTTCCACTCGGGACCGAGAAAACTTGACTTTCATGCATGGGCTTCTTTTTCCCAAAATATAAAAAGGAAACATGCAAAAATCATCCCTATATTTTAGGGAGCTATTTTTAGCAGCTAAAGGTTACATGCAAAGATCGTTTTAGATTCTTTCCTCTAAGTTTCGCTTTTTCCTATATTTGTGGCATGCTTGTCATGAGCCTCAAACTTATTTATTTGACACTTCAAAGCTCATTATTCACATCGATCTTGGAGCTCTGACATCCCACATCACATCCAGCAATCTTCGACACATCCAACTCATCTATTTTCGAGTAAGTTCGCTTAACTTGACTTTTGCAACATTTCTTTCACTTTTTGTGTTTTGGCTTGTGTGAGTGTTGTTTGCTTGATTTTTGTGAACGCTTGCTGTCATTTTCATGCATGTTAGCATGTACAAGCACTGTTTCAGTTTTTGTTAGCATCTCACAATTGTCGCATGCATGTTGGATTAGGCGGTCTTGACCCAGGTTTAGAGTTAATTGTGCCAACCAACAAATCCCTACACTACTGGCCCTTTCAGAAACAACCCGCATAGCGCAGGCTGCAGTCTCACCCAAAGCAGTATGGGGGGATGCAAGAACCAAGTTTTTGCATGCAGAGAAGAGTGTGATGTATTTTTTGTGCCCTAGATCTGCCTTTGCGTAGATCTATAAGCCCATAGGGATTGGTACTGCAACTCCCTTTGAATAGCCTCTAGACCTTCACGAAGGCTTACGATTGGTCTTTGCGAACCCTTAACAGTCGAATCATCCACTTACATGCATCAGAAAATAACCCTAGATCTGAGCTCATGCAAATCTACTAAGTATTTTAATAAACATAATAGCATGTATCACAATATTCATGAAAGTACTTAACATGCAGTGCATACAGTTATTAAGACTTATTTCATAGAGTCATGCATCATTAGGTCAATATTTCATAAATACATTGATCATACATAACATTTATCTTAATCATAAATAAACAGATAAACACAAGAATTCTTCGATAATATTCTTTATTGATCTTCAGTTAGGATTTACAGACTTAAAACTACCCTTTGCACTCACCTGCAGGGGTTTGCGCAATTAGCTGTGGACTCTATCTAGGCCTCTACACACTCAGCTACAGAGCCTTTCTCTCCTATCTGACCCGCTTCTCTGTGCTATTTTCTATTGACCCATTACTAACATGATCTGCCTTAAACTCTCTAATACATGCCTATTTATACAATCCCATTGTCCGCGGACCATAGGTGGATCTCAAAGCTGACTCAAATTTACGTAAACAAGGGGCTAAAAACCCCTTTACTCCTAATCATCTACGCGCTCTGTAGCCACAATTCGTGCAGACTTTACATCATTTACAACAATTACATCAAAACTTGGGTTTTTAACCCCAAAACTCACCCAGGGGACCCCATCCCAATAGGCCCCCAACACAAAGAATGTGAATCACCCTCAAGTCAATCGGCTGGCATTGCAATCTTGCTACGAAGATCCCCCAACTCCACTTGTACTACAACAACTTTGGCAGCGCTCTATGTGGCTGCCTGCTTGACCTCTTCCACTAGCTTCTATGTAGCTAGTCCTTATGTGACAAGCTTCATCGTCTGTTGTGTCTGCTACAATCCCTTCAGCTTATCCTGAATGTTTGTCAAGATCTGATAAGATTCTTCCAATCAAGGCTCCAGCCTGGCCTTAAGCAAGGCCTCCTTCTTTTGTGCTGCTTCTACCTAGGGCGTCGGATACAACGACTTCCCAACTCAAAGCTTCTATGGGGTTGGTGGCAGTCATACTCTCCATAAATAGCTCATGGGCTTCTAGGGAACGTCTGTGTGGGAGAATAATTCCTCCCAAAATGCTTGGCTCATAAGCGATAAACATCAAATATCAAAAAAAACTCCAAGTGTGCAAAGTGTTCTCTGTTGGACTCGCACGTGTAATTTATAGGGGTTTTTGAATTCAAATTCGACTGTTCCCTCCAAATTTCGACCATTAATGTTGTTTTGGTGGTAGATATTCAAAGATTTTGGCCTTAAATGCCGCCCGCCCACTCCTCATAATCATCTTCTGGCTGTCAAATCAAGAACATTGACTCCACGGTCACTTTTTTGCTGAGCTGTGCGACATCTTCCTCCATAGCACAACTTCATATATTGTAGCTTCACCATCGTCCGTGTAGCCCACCTACTACATAGTCATCTGAGCCTGGCAGTGTAGTTTATAGTCCTGCACTCCCTTGTAGCTTCTTGGAGCACTAAGACTATCTTGCCGCCATATAGTCATTGTGTAGGATCCCTTGTATACAAATTCAATTGACTCCTGTTCACTCTTCCCAGAAAAGGTTCTCTATTCATTTTTGCGAGCTGAACTTCGCTTCCATCTAAATGGCCCCAGCCAATGCATCTGAAATTTACCAAGAAATTTAGTGAACTTACTATCATATAACAATACCAGATCATTTACCTTGAATGTGTGAAGCTTGATGTGTCGATCATGCCATGCTTTTTTACATTCCTTCTATACTTGCTGATGGAATCCAGCGAAGAATCGATCCTCTTCAAGCTTCTTCAGCTATGCGAGCCATTCCTCCAAGGCTTCATGATCTGCCATACCTGTGAGAGTTGCTATGCATAGACTAGGCACAATATACTCCATTTGCATCACACCTTCTACGCCGTAGACCAACCTAAATGACATTTGTCGTGTCAGCTTCTTGCAAGTAGTCCTATATGCCCATAGCACTACAAGTATGCGCACATCCCGATCATTTCGTTGTGCATTGTAGATATTCGTCATTGTGTTCTCCAAAATCTTGTTGATGGCCTCCACAGTCCCATTAGCATGTGGGTGATATGGTGTACTCTTCTGATGATAAACCTGGAATTCTTCCATTAGCACATTGATCGTCTTATTTAGAAAGTGTGTACCTATATTGCTCATCAACACTTTTGGGAAGCCAAACCTAGTTAAGATATATTCAAACAAAAACTTTGCTATCGTGGCCCCTGTACAATCCTTAACTGGATGCGCCTATGCCCATCTAGTTAGATACTCTATCGCAGTGATGATGTAGAACGCATTAGTTTTCTTTCCTAGGGGCTGAATTGCTTGAATGAAGTCAATCGCCCATTCTTCAAATGGTTGCAACGATACTTGAGGCTGTAATGGTAATTCATCCCTTCGCGATGGTCTGCCTATTCTCTGAAATGCATCATAGGCCTTACAATACACATTAGAATCCTTATGCAACATTGCCCACCATAGATCTGCGTGCAAAATATTCTGTGCAGTTTCCTTGCCTGCATAATGTCCTCTTGCAACCCCTCCATGAGCTTTAGCGAGAACACTATTTCTCTCAAAATTGGGTACATACCTTCGTAGTGTCTCATCTTCACCCATCTTATACAGATGTCCTGCAATCACTGAAAAGTCTGCCATGTGCACTACTAACTCCTTCTTTTGCTGACTTGTATACCCCTTTGGTACCATCCCTGTAATCAAGAAGTGAATAATATCTGCAAAATTATTGTTTGTTATATGAACTACGAAGAGCTGCACATCTGACAACCCTTCCTCCAAATTATTAGGCTCCTCTCCAGTTTCAATTCATGATAGATGATCAGGTCCTGCATTCAACCTTCCTGACTTCATAATGAACTCAAAGTCATACTCCTGGAATAGTAGTAACCATTAGTAGTTCTTCCCCCCCAGCACAGGCTTATTAACCAAGTATTTCAAGGTAGAATGATCTGTGTACATTTTGAAATGTCCTCCCAACAGACAGTGCTTGAACTTTTAAAGTGCGTACACCATATCCAACCATTTTTGCTAAGTCGTTGAGTAATTCTTCTCGACCTTCACTAATTTCATACTTGCAAAGGCTATAGGGTGGTCCATTTCTCCTTCGTCGGCTTGTGTTAACACTGCACCCAGCACAATGCAAGAGGCATCAACATTTATGTGAAATTCCTTCTTCCAATCTGGGAATACTAAGATTGGCATGGTGACCATCATTCTTTCAATACATCCAAACTATGCTGACATTCTTCATCCCAATAGAATGTGGTGTTCTCCTTCAGCAGTTTCTCCATAAGTGTGGTAATTTGAGCATATTCTTTGATATTTTTTTGGTAATATCCTGTATGTCTGAACATCTTGCACAACTTCTTTATGTTCCTTGGGGCCTCCAGATTCACTATCACTACAATCTTGGAAGGGTCCACCATCAACCCTTGTTTACACACCACATGAACCAGCAAGATTCTAAAGGGAACACATAATATGCATTTCTTCATATTCAATGTGATCTGGTATCTGCGACACATATCCAACGTCAAGCGCAGACTTGCTACGTGGCACTTTACTAATTTGAACATCGTCCAGTCATCAAAGTACACTTCCAAGAACTTATGAATAAACTCCTTGAATGCTGTGATGAAGACGCGAGAAAATATTGTAGGCACATTCTTGAGTCCAAACATCATTACAGTGTATTGAAAATATCCCCATTCCATCGCGAAGGTCATTTTGCTTCTATCCTTAGGCGTGATTTTAATCTGATGGTACCCTGAAAACCCATCAGCGAACGAGTAGGCCTCCTGCCCTCCAACATTTTCTAATACCTCACCAGTAAACGGTGTCAGAAATGGATCATGGACACAGGAATCATTAAACTTCCTCAAATCTATGAAAATCATTATCTCGCCCTTCTACTTCTTCTCTTGAACCACCATTGGGCTCACCCAATTAGATTCTTCCACTTGTTCTATGATTCCTACTTCCAACATCTTATCGAGCTCCAAGTGAACCTTTTCATTGTACTTAGGATTTAGATGATATGGCCTTTGGTTAACAAGCTTCGCATCTGGCTTCAGAGTGATTTTCATAACACCCAAGTCTCCTATTATGCCCTTCTATTCCGAAAACTTAGTAGGGAACATATCTTGATATTTGCAGAGTAACTCAACAACCTTATCCATAGTAACGTCATCCCAATAATCCCCAATTTTTGCAAACATCGGTTCTACTTCAGTCCCAATGTTCACTTGCTTGGTTTTGAACGAAATGGTGATGTCCGGGTTGTCTATTTATGGGCCCTCGACTTCGCAATTCCCTTCGGCCTTTGAAATATTAATATTTCTTGGATCTTCATCCTCCTCCTCATCGGTCACATTATCGCATTCTAGTGCATGGCACAACTGGGTGCTCCAATCTGGTTGGACCCATTCCAAAGGTTCTTGCTATATTTTGAAGATCATTGCCTTAATCTCCTGCACAGCTTCATGAATTCTCTCAAACCCATCTTAAAAACTGAAGGTCATTAAGAATCATTCCCTCAATATATCCCACTCTGCAGTGCCATGGTGAAGCTCTATCTCCAAATACTAGTTCATGGGGATTATGTCTAAAGTATGGCAAAACAAGTGTACCCACTCTGGCTATGGCTCCATTCCATAAGATTTAGTCCACTTCACTAGATGATCATGCGAATCATTTCTCCCATCGTATTTCTTAGTCAATCGAATGTTAGGTCAAACAAATTGTAATCTCATCATTCTTCTGTAATCGCACCATCCATCAAAGTTATCCTTATGCGTACCCCACCATCGTGCAGGCGTAGCACATAGTGCCAAGTCTAACGCTTAGAATTGGTGATGCTCAGGGACTTAACGTTTAAATGCATCCAAAAACTTATCCATGTCAGTTAACCCATCATAATAAAGTAAATTCTTGACCTTAGATGAAAATCAACAGATCGATTTAGTTATCATATTGAAGCGTAGTGTAGATACCTCATGTAGGTGATTCTGCCAATGCTCCAACTCTTCATCTGAATCAGAGGTGCAGGAACTCTCCCTGTCCCATGAAATCTATCCATATGTTGTTGGATTGATCCAGTATTGATATCGCACTAATATTTTGTAGATTTGGTCTAAATCATCCTCACTTTCTTCATAATCGCGAACCGGTTTAGTGTAGCACGTCCCTTCTGTAGGGTCCAACGACAGTACACTCGAATTGATTTATTTTGAAATGACATTGTCTGCTTCTTCAAGTTGACCACCCTATTCATGTCAATGGTCTAGTCAATTCCCACAAGTGCAGGGTATGGATTACTGTCATCAACGATCTCTATTACTTCAAAATTAGCTAGCGCGCTCATACCCTCTATATCCACTTTTACTCCATATAGTCATCCCATCAGAATGATATTCTGTTGGTTTACCATTCTAAGATGGATCAGAGACCATTGCAGTGCAGGTCTCCCCATTCTTTCCCATTTCTGTTTAGGCAAAACGTTCACATCAGATCCCAGATCTAGAATGACCTGGTCCATATCATATTCTCCTATCTGTGCGGTGAGCCTCATTTCCCACCCTGTTCTTTCCTTATGTTTTCCAATTTTTCTAACTATGTGGTTTTTATCAGGGGTGTGTTCTTTGTTGGCGCACTTTTTTATTAACTCTTGCATGGATTTCACAACTTTGCTATCACGCAACAGTTTCATGCATGTCTCCAAAAACATGGTAAGCATTGAGGAATCAACCTCTGTAGGCGCTCTTATCTCTTGCACTTTTATTTGGCTTCCTAGGGTGGAGGCCTCAACAAAGCTTTTCTTAGCTTCCATAAAAGTTTCCTTAGCACACATCAAATCAAAACCAACTTTTGTTTTGGGGCCTTGCAGACCCATCTGTCCTCTTCAGGTTGTTTTCCTTTACCATCACTAGTTTTTATTCTTCTTCTTAGCACTGTGTTCACGCTCTGGTCCTCCTCATGGGGCTCAACTCTCATCATCTGATCTGATAATCACCCAATGAGTGACCTTAGTTAAGAATTATTAATTGGAGGTATTACAAACTCATGTGCTGGTGTGTCTAAGTTATTTAAGCAACAGATCGATCAGATTGCAAATACATAGACACTTAAAAATGGAAAACAACAGAGAAATACAGTAAGCAAATACAAGAACACAAGAAATTAATAAGGAGTTCACCCTATCCTCCAGGGCTACATCTCCAGTCCAGCTTCAGTGGTGGCCTTATTTTTATTGTGTCTTGAAGCAGAGAATTACAATGGAGGAGCTCAATATGAGTCTCCTGAAACAGATTGGCTTGGCAGGGTGGTTCTTGGATTCCCCAAGCCACTAGAGTACATAGACTCTTTTCCTTTCCAGCACTTTGAATTCTTTTGTTTGACAGATCCTCTCAGGGATGGCTTGAATCTCTCAAGCTCTCTGGTGCTCGACACTGCCTTTGGTTAGCTCGGCCCTTCTGTCTTCTTTCTGCTTTTTGCTTCACTGGTTCTTCTCTTATCTATTTTTTGTCTTTGGTGTTCCTCTCTAGGTGTGTTTTTTGTTCTCTTTTCATGGCTTTAAAGCCATTCGAGCTCATGGTGGTTCACTTCCTCTTCCTCCTTCGTCGCATCACCTGCTTGTAGTTGCACTTGGAGTTCCCTGTTTCGGCACCATCATCAGGCTCTTAGGGATGGCCACTTGTCCTCCTGCGAATTGCACCAGCTTGCTTCGTTGGTTCAATTCTTCATTTACGTCATGGAATGAGTCTTCTGCCACCTTGGCGGTCAAAGTAGACCTCAAGTTCTTCTAAATCACGGCTTAATCCTCCATCAATTCCATCTTCTCCATCAGGTGCGTTCTCAACCGTTAGATCTGGAGCCCCTAGATCCGACGCCATTCGCTCGTCTTGCACAGTTGACTAGCTCAACCGTTAGTGCACGATGAGTTGCGGCTTTCTCTCTCCTCCACTTGCCACGCGTCGGGCATTGAGTGGAATCACTCCTTTTTCATCAAAATTTCTTACCACCCATGGATGCCCCTGATCACTACTACCGATTTTGGAGCAGGTCCCGCCTTTAGCGCTTAGCCTTTTGTCCCATAGTTTTCCCATCTCCCATGCGACCGAGTGCTCAGGGCTTCTCCATTTTGAGGGTTTTCGCCCAAAGTGCTAATCATGCATCAAAAACTCCCTCTGTTTCTCGATCCGGGCCTCCCAGGGGCTAATTTGACCTCTCGCGCAGTCTCCATGGGCCTCAGTCAACGCACTTTGATCGACGTCCTCGTCCTTCCACGCTGGCTGCCACTGCCACGGGTTTAGAGGTGTTTATGATCGTTGTTTCAAATTCTTTGGAGTCTGTCCCGACCTAGTATAGCCATGGATCTGTTAATCATTCTTTATGGACCCAATTCGGATCATGACCTTCCCACTGAAAAGCTTTTGGACCAGCAAAAGTTGGTTTTCTTTCAAGCATCGACTAAGTGAGGGTATTGCTGTCTCACTTGCCCAATCTCAATTCACTTTGAACTACTCGGCTTCGAACATTTGAGTCCAATTCTGAGGTACTCAACATCTCATCTGCATGTCATCCTCACCTTCCTGTCCAGCACCGTGTATTCCTTCACCTTGTATCCTATCCTTGTTGATATATAGCCAGACCTGGTCACCAACTTGGAAACTATGCTCCATCCGATGCTTGTCATGCCTTGCCTTGTATTTGGCTTGGCTATTTTCCAGCTGTTCCTATATTTCCTGGTGGATCTCTTGGATCTGTTCAATGAAACTAGTTGCCTTGTTCACATCACTGTGTCCATCAACTATGGTATCTTTACCAAAGACATAATCCAAAGGAGACCTTGGTATGAAACCAAAACATGTCTCAAAAGTAGATCTCTGTGTAGAAGAGTGTTTTGCTCTGTTGTAAGCATGTTGTACATAACACAAATGTTCATCCCAAACCTTAGGACGTTTGCTGCAATATCCTCTGAGTAACTAGATCACTGTCCTGTTAACTACTTCTGTCTGGCCATTGGTTTGTGGATGAAAAGTTGTGCTTTTGTTCAATTGGCTGTCCATCAGCTCCCACAGACTTGACCAAAACTTACCCACAAATCGGGTGTCTCAATCAGATACAATAGAAGTGGGTAATCCAAAATGAACCCATACATGTTCAAAGAATAGTTTTGCAGTTTGTTCAGCTGTAATTTGCTTATTACAAGGTATCAAAATGCACATTTTGTTGAACCTGTCCACAACCACATACAGATAATCATGAAAATTTCTAGAATTAGGCAGTCCCCCAACAAAATCCATGGAAACACTTTCCAAAGGGTGAGAATGAATTGGTAATGGAGTGTACAAGCCTAGTTTTCTATTGCTGGGCTTGCTTTTATCACACATAGTACACCCTCTTACATATCTAGAAATTGTCTCATTCATTTTCGGCTAATAACAAAATCTTTGCAGCTGTGCAACTATTTTACTTACCCCAAAGAGACCTGATATTAGAGAAGTGTGTGCTTCTCTAACTATCTTTACTCTCTCAGTTTGTGGAATACAGAGTTTCCCATAGTGATATAAGAGTCAGTCCTTTACATGATAATCCAATTCTTCTACTCTTTTGCCTCGACTCAAAGTTACATATACATCTTTAAAGTCTATATCTTGAGCATATTGTTCAATGTAGCTTTCATGTAGTACAAAATTATGCTTAAGTATAGTAGATGCATTTATAATGGGTCTAGATAACATGTCTGCAACTTTGTTATGTATGCCCTTTTTATATCTGATGACTAAATGAAATTGTTGTAGAAAATCCATCCACCTGTAATGTCTTTATTACTGCAACTTAGTTTGGGAGTGTAGATATTGAAGTGGTTGACGATCAGTATGTATTACTGTCTCTTTGCCCATTAAATAATGTTTCCAATTTTTCACACTTTGAACTAATGCATACAATTCTTTATCATATGTAGGATAGTTAGCTACAGCAGAATTAAAAGTCTCAGAATGATAACATATGGGTTTACCGTGTTGTGTCAACACTGCTCCCATGGCATAGTCACTCTCATCTGTTTAGATCTCAAATGGTCTTTGTAGATCAGGCAATGCTAGTACAAGTGCTGTACTAATTTTTTCTTTCAAGGTGTTGAAGGCGTTTTGATGTTTGCCTCCCCACTAAAACACCTTGTTCAATCCTGTCAAAGCATGTAAGGGAGTTGCAATTGAGGAAAAGTTAGAGATTAACTTCCTCCAATAATGTGCTACTCCTAAGAAGCTTCTCACTTCTATAGTAGACTTGGGTTTAGGCCAGTTTACAATGACTGCCACTTTAGAGGGATCTATTTTCAATTCACCACCCCTACTATATGACCCAAATAATTTAGAGATGTTTTGCCAAATTCACATTTTGAAAGTTTAACATAAAGTTTTTCTCTTTTCAAAAGATCTAATGTCTGCTTAACATGCTTTAAGTGTTCCTCCCACGTTTTACTAAAAATTAGAATGTCATCCAGATACACAATAACTAAATCATTAAGAAAAGGCCTGAGTACATCATTCATTATTCTCATGAAAGTAGCAGGGGCATTGGTCAAGCCAAAAAGCATAACCAACCACTCATACAATCCCTACTTTGTTTTGAAAGCAGTCTTCCATGCATCTTGCTCTGCAACTCTGACCTGATGGTATCCATTGTGCAAATCCAACCTGGTGAAATAAACAGCTTCCTTTAATTAATCTAAAAGATCATCTATGCGAGGAAGGGGATAATGATTTTTGATTGTTATCTTATTCAGTGCTCAGTAGTCAATGCACATTCTCCACGAGCCATATTTCTTTCTCACCAAAACGATTGGTGACCCACATGGTGATGTGCTAGTTCTGATGAACCCCTTCTCGAGCAACTCTTGCACTTGCCTCTTGATTTCAGCATTCTCTAAAGCATACAACCTGTACATTCCAATGTTAGGCAATGGAACATCTTGCTGCAAAATAATATCATGTACTATTTCCTTTTTGGGTGGAAGACCTTTAGGTTCTTGAAACAAAACATCATATTCTGAAACACTCTTTTCTATATTAGCTTGCTACTTAGCATTACAACCCTCAAATACATCGGTTTGATCAGGTTTCTTTTCCTTTACAACCATTAGTAAGAATTGTTTGCATGAATTTATCATTCTTTTCATCTGCCCTGAGTTAGAGTATAATTATTCTTGAGCTTGTGAGCTCTTACAAAGTATTCGATTCCATCTTTAACAAGTAGATACTTGTTCTCAGCTCTATAGAAAATAGCCTTTCTATCATACAATTAAGGACTCCCTAAAACAATTCCACATATATCCAAAGGAATTATGTCTAACAACCTCATCTAACAAATGTTGACCCAAAAAAACTTCGAGTTTGCACTGTTAGTCATTTGTTGTGCTTTATCATTCAACATCCTAATGGTATGGTTTCTTGTGAGGTGTAGTTGCTAATCCCAATTTCTTTACAATTGCTTCAGAAATCAAATTTACTTGTGAGCCACTATCAAACAAAGTATCAATATTTTGATGTTTGGAAATAACTCTAATATGGAAAAGCTCATGTCTTTTTCTCTCATGTTCTTCATCAATAACATATTAAGAAGAATTACTAGTAGATGCTTTAGAATTCTTACCTTTTATACCTGTGGCTGCAATGATTGTTTCATCTCCCGAGTCTAACCCCAAATCTTTCTGAATAGCTATAGCAGTCTTCTTCTTCTTGCCCTCAGACTTCTTAGGTCTCAGTTATGGATGCAGAATCCAACAGTGCTCATCATCATGCCCATCCTTTTTAGAGTGAGTGCATGAAGCTTTGCTTTTCTGTGCAGTGTTCGCCTTCCTTGCTTTCCACTTATGCTTTCTTTTCTCCTTGCTCTTGCTTGCAGTGGGTTGGGATGGTCCCCCAACTTCTGGATTTCCATTCTTTCCTCTAGCTTCTAGATGAGTAGCTTGTATAGATACCTCATCTATACTAGTGGGATTAAACAAGAGGATGGTATGCCTCATGTAGTTGTGTAGGCCACCAATGTACTTCAAAAGAGTCTCTAGCGAGTCTAATGAGATCCCTAGAATCAAAGCTCTCTTTCTAAATTCTTGAGTGTACACTTGCACACTTTTCCCTTTCAACTGCTGAAGAGTTTGCCAACTCATCATGGCTTGTTGCATGTAGGCCAATGGATAGAAATGCTTCATGATCGTAGAAACAAAGTCACTCCAGACAGATATATTCTTACCATGTCTTTTCATGTCAGCTTGGGTTCTGCCCTCCCACCAAACCAAGGCAGTGCCTCCTAGGTGTAGGCTTTCCAGCTGAATTTTTCTCTTGTCTGAGTCGATGTTTTGCACTCTGCAATACACATCAATTTATCTAATCCAATTGTCCAATTTTTCAGCATTTAGCTCTCCATCATATATAGGCAAGTCAATTTAACATCTAGCTTGATCAAAGATGCTTTCTTATTATGCACGGGGCTATTAGGAGGTGTGAAAGCTTTCCTCTTTCCTTTTTCCCTTTGAGTGGTCATGGGAATGAGATTCATCTTCTTCTTTGTCTTATTTAGAACTTGATGAATCTTCATCCTAAAGTCCCTATACATTTCTTCTACCATACACTTTATAGCTAGGAAATTTTTTATGAATTGAGGGTCTAGCCCCACAGAAACTTCCTCTAACATTGTCTTCCGAGGATAGACTCTCCCAATTTCAGGATTAGTTTTGACCAACTCTCCTTCTCCTAATTTGAGCTTTGATCTAGTGAGCATTCAACAGCTAAACCAACATAAGCTTGTCTAACCTTACAGCCTAAAGCTCTGATACCACTTGATCTGATAATCACTCAATGAGTGACCTCAGTTAATAATTATTAATTGGATGTACTACAGACTCATGGGCTGGTGTGTCTAAGTTATTTAAGCAATGGATCGATCAGATTGCAAATACATAGACACTTAAAAATGGAAAACAATAGAGAAATACAGTAAGCAAATACAAGAACACAAGAAATTAATAAGGAGTTCACCCTATCCTCCAGTGCTACATCTCCGGTCCAGATTTAGTGGTGGCCTTCTTTTTATTGTGTCTTGAAGCAGAGAATTACAATGGAGGAGCTCAATATGAGTCTCCTGAAACAGATTGGCTTGGCAGGGTGGTTCTTGGATTCCCCAAGCCACAAGAGTACACAGACTCTTTTCCTTGCCAGCTCTTTGACCTCTCTGGCCTGAAAGATCCTCTCAGGGATAGCTTGAATCTCTCAAGCTCTCTGGTGCTCGACGCTACCTTTGGTAAGTTTGGCCCTTCTGTCTTCTTTCTGCTTTTTTGCTTCTCTGGTTCTTCTCTTCTCTGTCTTCTGTCTTCGGTGTTCCTCTTCGGGTGTGTTTTCTGTTCTCTGTTCATGGCTTTAAATCCATTCGAGCTCATGGCAGTTCGCTTCCTCTTCCACCTCCGTCAGATCACCTACTTGTAGCTACGCTTTGAGTTTCCTGTTTCGGCGCCATCATCAGGCTCTCAGGAATGGCCACTTGTCCTCCTGCGAACTGCGCCAGCCTGCTTCATCGATTCAATTCTTCATTTACGTCATGGAATAAGTCTTTCGCCACCTTGGCTTTCAAAGCGGACCTCAAGTTCTTCTAAATTGTGGCTTTATCCTCTATCAATTCCGTCTTCTCCATCGGGCGCGTTCTCAACCATTAGATGTGGAGCCTCCAAATCAGACACCATTCACTCATCCCACGTGGTTGAATAGCTCGACCGTTAGCGCGCGATGAGTGGCAACTTTCTCTCTCCTCCACTTGCCACACGTCAGGTGTTAAGTGGAATCGCTCCTTTTTCATCAAAACTACTTACCACCCATGGATGCCCCCAATCACTACCGCCGGTTTTGGAGAGGGTCCTGCCTTTAGCACTTAGCCTTTTGTCCCATGGTTTTCCTAGCTCCCACACGACCGAGTGCTTAGGGCTTTTCCATTTTGAGGGTTTTTGCCTAGCTAAGCACTAATCGCGCATCGAAAACTCCCTTTGTTTCCCGATCCGGGCCTCCCAAGGGCTATTTTCGCCTCCGCGCCTTGCTCTGGAGGCTGAGCTTCTACTTGCATTCAGTAGGCAGGTGTTCTTTCCATCATTAGTTCATATCTGTGAAAATGGTGCTCATCATGGCCCACGGATTTGCAGAAGTTGCAAAAAAAATGTTGTGGTGTTTGAATGAACTTTTGAAGCAAATGACAATTATCCATTGTGTGTTTTCAAGTCACCTGACAAATAGCGCACCATAGCACAACCCACATGCTTGGTCCTGCTGGAGCTTCTGGCATCAGGGGGATTGGTCCCCCTCCTATGATATAGTTTGCAAATGTAGGATAGTAGTCTTTATCATGTCCCTGGCTCTTACATTTCAAACACCAGACTTCTATGCGCACCTCTGGCTTAGCCTCCTTATCTTTCTTCAATCTCTGCAATTCTAAGCATAGGCTCTGTAACTAAGAATGGATTTGTTGTACCCCCAAGGTCGCATTCTGCATTAGTGTCGCATGCAACCTCATCGCGATTTCGAGGGCTTCTGCCTGAGTTCCTATCTTCTACTATGATAAATCAATCCTTAGGTGGGGCAGAAGCGAGGCTATAAACCACTCGTGATGCTAACCATTTGTGAGCTGCATGTTAGCTTCACGGATCACACAGTTCAACCTTTGATCTAACTCCCAAGGCATCATGTCAACCCTCATCGTGATCTCCTTAAATCCAACTACTGACTACAAGTCTAACTTAGGCTTGCCAAACTCTTTGTTTAAAGAAGCCTTAGTCTCTGCTAGCATTGCCACAGGATGATCAGAACAATAATTAATATACCACATCAGTGCGCGATCCTACAGAGTGATAACCAGCTGCACCTTCTTTATATTTTCATGAGTAATCTGTTGTGTTGTCCACACATCATTCACAAAAAAATAGAATTGATATGTATCTTTGTTCCCTATACCTTTGAAAATTGGAAACTTCATTGTGTTCGACATGTTGTATGGTGATGGCAGTGGTGGAGGTGTGGACAAAGGTGTATGCGGTGGAGGTGGAGTGGATGGATGATGTGCCCATGAAAATCCTATCTTATCAGCAGGACTACACTTTGCGGTGAGGCTTGTACTGCTCCCTCATCGTCACTCGAAGGAGGTCCAGTCAATGGGCTATATTTAGGACTTGATTTCTCTCAATCTATGAAGAGTTTTCCACTTCGCATAGCTTCAAACATCAAGGCAATGACATAACCCATTTTTCACATGAGAATATTAATCCAGGTCTTCAAAGATCTCAGATACTTACCTCGCGGTCCCTTGAAGAAGCGTCACTTTGCTTTGTTGTAGCTGACTGAGGTATCAACTATGAATTCTATAACAAATCCTCCTATAATTTGATCAAGCAAGTGATCGACATCCCACGCAATTTTTTCTTCGAAGGCTGTTAGTGTCAGTCTTTGAAGCCTTCGACCAATGATAAAAAATGATCTTACAAAGTGGTCTTAGGGTGTCAAAGTCAAATTTTGTCATTTTAGTGAGTCTTCAAGTAAATTTTGGTTACTAGGTATTAGGTCTAGGGTTGTTTTCATTGCTTCCAAAGTCTTCCAAGTATTGGTCCATGTCACCATTCAACTTAGTGTACCATCATTCAAAGAGTTGTCATCATCATTTCAGGTTCCAATGAGTCATTTTATACCTTGTTCGTGCTTCAGTTGTACTCGGGTAAGGATCACTTCCCTCTCCTAGGGTTTTGAAGGTAATTTTTCTTGGATGGTCAAATGATCAACAAAAATTGTGTCCTTATGTTCATACACCTTCCCCTATCCTTATATACCTTCTTAAACAATTCCCATCACTGATATCCCTTGAATTCATCATTTTCTCACAAACCCTAGTTTATTGCTACAATTTCACAATTTGCTAGGCTAAGCCTGTGTTTTGACCTTTTGGACACCTTCCCCTCACTCAATATTTGAAATTCCACTTTCCCCTTATTCCTAACATCCCTCCCTACTTCCTAAAATTTTCTCAAGAATTTAGAAGCCCCTTATCCCCTTCGTTTCCCTTCATTTCCACAAATCCCCTGTTTCACATATCGGGATAGGTTTTCTTCAAACTATGTTTTTGAGCAAGAAAAGATGAATTTGACAAAAGTGAGAGAGTTTTTCATCCATCATTGACCCAAGATGAAAAAAATCTTTCAGTTTTTACACAGGTTTCATGATTTGGGAGAAATGTCAAAAATATCATTGCCTCAGGAGGATTGATGCACTTCTAGAGTGACCTTGGTAAAATAATATTTCACGTAGCTGAGATGTTCAAATGACTTTCATGATGATTGAAATGATATCTAGACAAAAGGAGCTTTCCAATGAGCTATCATGAGCTCAATTTGGAGTTTAGGAAAACCTTCAAAAGTTAATTGCAACAACACTATGCATTTAGGCCGCCTCATTCTACACATTTTGACCAGTCTTGGGAGATTTGACTTTTGACAGGGAAAATGAACTCCAAATTGAAAAATTCAATATTTTCTAGAAAGTAGACTCGACAATATTTCAAACTAGATATCACACACCCAATTTCGACATCAGGAAGGCATCCAAAACTCGCCTTGAAGTTGGAGCTGCACATAGTAACAGTGGCGCTGCGCATCAGGAGGTTGGCACTGCGCATTGGGCCTGCGTTGCGCATCAGAGCAGTTTTCCCGTTAGAAATTTGAACTAGTGCTTCACATTGGTCTGGTGGCACTGTGCATTGGGCTGTGAAGCCTCCAAACCCTTAAAACTCATCTTCACTCATTTCCATTGCTTCATTCACCTCTGTTAAAGTAAGTGTACCCTCTCCTATAGTTTAAGCTAGGGTTTTCATGCATGTTTAATGGTTTATACATCTTAAATATAAAACCCTAATTTGTCTCTAAAACTACCTCATACACTACAAATTACAGTTGTTTATTCCCTATTCCCTAATTTCATTTTCCCAAAACCTATTTCCTAAACCCCATCCTCCCTAACTCCTTTTCTCTTCTCCTATCCCCCAAACCCTACTTTTCACATATCAAACCTTATACTCATATACCCCAAACCCTACCATACTCCGAAACTCTATCATTATTCCCAAACCCTATCATTACGCCCAAACCCTACATCATTCATTAATCTTACTTATTCCCCACATCCCTTTCCCATTCTTATTCACCCTCACCTGCATTCCTTTTTAAATCTCTTCATACTCGTCTCAGCCATCACAAAGGAAACAACTATAAAGTATGGAGAGGGATAGTGATTATGACTATGAGAGAGAAACCCTTAGTGACAGTTCCATGGAGAGACTTAAGGAGAAAAAAGGAGCATGATAAGCTAAAGATCTTGGCTGAGGCTTCACTAGCCCAACAAAGCAATTAATGAGGGACCCTTGTGCCAAATCTCGGCAAGTTTTGAGAATTTTTTGTCATTTTCAATTTTTGAAATTTTACAACACAGGAAATTCCCGCTGATGCACAGTGACACTGGCGCTGCGCATTGAATTAGTGCGTCCTTTTGAAAAATGGCTTGTAGATTTGGATTCAGCATCAAAAAATAAGTAAACACAGAAATTTTCATCAATTTTGGAGGAGATCTTGGCCACCAAAAGGGCAAAAAAAACTCAAAAAGTGCCCTCTTTGCCACTTTTTGGACACACAAGAACCAGTCTTGGGAGAATCCACTTTTGAGGGGGAAAATGACCTCCAAATCAAAAAATTCAAAGTGTTCTAGAAACTAGACAAGCATGGCTTTCCAATAAGTTATCTTGGGCCTGATTTGGATTAGTGGAAGGCCTCAAAAAGTAGCCTTGAAGTGGCACTACGCATCAGGATCAAGGTGTTGTACATCACGCAAATTTTGTCAATTTTGCCTAAATGTCAAATTTCGCCTAGTCTCTTCAGTAATTGACTTTTTCTTCTTTTCTTGGTAAATTTTGAATGGTAAATGGTGTAATATGATGTAAATTTTGATTTAAAACACTTGATGGGGTAGATACATCAAAGCAAATGTGATTTTAAACTAAATGTATCAGTTTCCTTAGTTTTAGAGGCAAGTTGTTCCACTACCTATTTTCTTGTTCCTAGTTTAGATGTTGTTGAAACAGTTCCTTGACTCATAAATTCGACCCATGATGGATAGCTCAGATGGTTTTGAGGTCTATATGATGTATTTTCTCAATCATTTGAAAAGGTTGGACTTTGGTGGAAGTGGTGGCACTCATTAAACATTTGTATCAGCAGTTTGGCAAGGAATAAAACCAGGTTTCATAGTTATTTTTGTGGGATTCTTGTGACAGTGAGTTTATGTATTGTTTCTTCTTTGTAATGAGTTTTTCTTATGTTTTATATGTATCCAAATCCATATTTCTCTTCTAAAACTAAATGAATCAAGGTGAGTGGACAAACTACACTGTTGTGCTTTGTCTTGGGAATGCATTTGGTTTTCAATGTTTTCAACTGTTTGAAGAGGATTCATAGTTGCTTTATGCCCTCCTCAACTCCTCAACTGTCTTAATCTACCAGATTAATCCATTTCTAGTACATAAACCCTTGTCTACCTCACCCCACAGAACATGACTATATCCCTGAGTTGATTTCCTGGACCCAATCTGCCTTCTCCAATTGATCCATCAACCAAAACCTAAAAACAAAACCAGAAACCCTGAGCTATTGTACCTAGCCTAAAATCTACATTAAATTCAGTCATCTCAAGCCCTAATTGCCAATATCCTAATTGAGATTGACAAGGAGAGAGCCCTCTCCCAACTTGGTAGGGCTAGCTACCAGGTTAAGCGTGGTTTGATTTTACCCTAGACCTGCCTTCCTTCAACCTGAGGTAGATCCAGGCCCTAACAAAGGCTTCTAATCATCATACCAATTCTGAATTCCACACTATTGGACCGTCAAGCTTCCACCTCCTTTAGCCGTCTGCCAACTTAGCTAACCACTCGTATAATTTGATTAGGAAGGTGTAGAAGAAAATTTCATGTATTTATGTATACAAATATCTATCCAACCACTACTCCTTTGACAAGCGCATATTCTTTTTTTCTTGCGCTGTGAATTCGTGATTTATTTTTATCCAGCCACTTATCAATTTATTTCTTCATTAGATTCCAGTGATGCAACATCAGAAATCTCCTTCAAGTAGATCTTGGTCCCAACAACAGAACCATTTGTTGGCTTAGAGGGTCTTGACCAAGGTTCAGAGTTAATTGTGCCAACTAACAATTCCATACAATACTGGCCCTTTCAGCAACCACCCCTGTAGCGCAGGCTGCAATCTCACCCGAAGCAGTATGGGGGGATGGAAGAACCAAGTTTTTGCATCTAGAGACGAGTGTGATGTCTTTTTAATTCCCTAGATCTACCTTTGAGCAAATCTATAAGCCCTTAGGGCTCGGTACTGAAACTCCCTTTGAACAGCCTCTAGACCTTCTCGTAGGTCTACGATTGGTGTTTACGGACCCTTAACAGTCGAATCATCCACTTATGTGCATCAGAAAATAAACTTAGATCTAAGCTCGTGTAGATCTACTTAAGTATTTTAATAAACATAACACATGTATCACAATCTTTGTGAAAGTACTTAACATGCGGTGCATACAATTATTAAGACTTCTTTCATAGAGTTGCGCATCATTAGGTCAATATTTCATAAATACATTAATCATCCATAATATGTATCTTAATCATAAATAAACATAAGTAAACAGATAAACACAGGAATTCTTCGATAATCTTCTTCATTGATCTTCAGTTACGATTTACATACTCAAAACTACCCTATGCACTCAGCTGCAGGGGTCCATGCACTCAACTGCGGACTTTATCTAGGCCTCTACACACTTAGCTATAAATCCTTTCTCTCCTGTATGACCTACTTCTCTATGCTATCTTCTATTGACCCATTACTAACATGATCGACTCTCTAAGACATGCCTATTTATACAATCCCATGGTCTGTGGACCATGGGTGGATCTCAAAGCCAACTCAAATTTACATAAACAAGGGGCTAAAGCCCATTTTACTCCTAATCATCTATGCACTCTGCATCCACAATTTGCGGAGACTTTACATCATTTACAACAATTACATCAAAAATTGGGTTTTTAACCCCAAAATAGACCCCAGGGACCCCATCCCAATAATGCATGACACAGTTTTGCATGAATGGTCGTCGATTCAATGAATCGTTTCACACACATGCATGTTGTTCCATTTTGTGAATCTTGCATTCAATTTTTTCATGCATGATCATTTAGTACTTCTTACACTCAATTTCACAATGCATTCACATATTCTTTTGCTTTCAGTTGCCTGTTGGCGGGTCTCGGCAACCTTGGCTCAGACTCTGCCTCACCAAGACAACATTGTGGAATTCTGAGAGGCAAGGCTCTACCTTCCTCCCAGAAAATGCATAATTTTGGCCAGTGACTACCCTCTATTCTTGCCTTGTGCAATTTTGAGAGGTAGTCACTACTGGCCCAAAACATTGCGCAATGCAGTCCTTGGGCCTATAACACTTGCTAGCTGAAACTGCGCATTGCGTAATCCCAACACCTAGCAGGCTAGTCTAGATTGCGCATTGCACAATTCCTATAGTCAACTAGCCTCCTGACAGTCCAGACTGCCTTTTGTGCAGTTCTGACAGTCAGTCTCCTGACCTCCTAGTGAGAATTGCACAATCCTTTGCCAGTCAGTCCCCAGATATGTTGCATGTCATCCCTCAAGTTTTCTTTGGTTTTAACTGACAGATTTCTTGCCATGCATTTTTCCATGTATCTAGATACAACAGGTGTTCTTTTGGCTCTCAGCAGTTTAGGATCAATGGCCTCCAAGAGAACAGGATCAAAGGACATCGACGTAAGCGCAACTAGAGCAACAATTGAGTGAGTGTCTATGAGTTTGCTGATTTATGAAGACACCAAGCTGATCGTAGATAAAGACATCAAGATGAAATGGAAAGAGGTTAATGATGCATTCTCAGGCACATTTGGGGAAGATCGTGAAGACCACCATGTCTATGTGAACATTCACAAGTTCGGCTTGTACCAGATTACATGCAGGTATCCTGCATTCCCATGCACGGACATGATACATTGGATCGTCTCGCACACTGATACGGAGAAGATGACATTGAGTAGTTTTAGAGGGATAGATATTTCTATCTTTAGGGCATAGGATTATTAGTAGATGTACCATTTCTCGAAGCCAATGATCACCATGGAGACACCCTTCAACATACGAAGCAACAATGCCAACTCTAGGGATATCTTGAAGAATTGGGTAAAGAAGCCATCCAAATTCAAGATGACACCTAACCAAATTTACAAGACAAAGATACTGTCGAAGGTGTACCAATACTTGGTCATATTTTCATATCGCTTGTATGGCTAAGAGAGCAAGGAGACCTTCCCATAGAGTTGGGTGATCACATTGGACCAACTGGGTAGTGAAGGCAAAGCATGCAACAGGTCTGACATTTTGGCTCACAAGCTGAAGGAATAGGTAATAGGAGCTTGGTAACTGCCCAAAGGTCTGTAAGAAGAAATCTACAGGTTCGCTTACATCTTGGATGCAATATGTGCCTGTCAGCAGTTCCTGAGCATGAAGTAGGCATGGACATCGGCAGAAACCTCTGTGAATACTTATTGTAAAATGTTGTCTAAATGCAGCTTCAGAGGAGTTATCACACATCTGTCAGATCATTTTGTCACCTCATTGTACAAGATGATATTTGAACAGGATCCACCTTGGATGTCGAAGGCAACAATGGAGGCAGTGATCGACATAGCTGATTGGTATGCCTCACCGTACGACACCTTCATATGGATGTACAATGCAGAGAAGCCTTCACATGTTTTCCTGAAGTTTGTCATGGACAAGCTTGTCATGCAAGAAGTATCATGCCACATCTCGGTAGGACTGTCAGCGAGGTTGCACTGGAAGAAGAAGGCACCTTGGCCCATTCTTTTGTTGCAGTTCAGGTTGTACTAGATATAGAACCTCGAGCATGTGGATGTTGAAACATAGGAGATCAAGAAATATCCTTTCGACATCTGAAGCTTCAATCCATATGACTCGCATTGTTTTGTGAAATATCACTACACAAGAGTACAATTTCAGTGGATCCACGGGGCATGTCATTGGATGGAGGAAGGCCCATGGAGATAATGTCACAGCTTCTCTAGGCCCAATGAACCAATCAACATCACTGTCAAATGGTTAGCGAAGTAGCAACAAAGGTAAACATATCGCTGCGTGACAAAGGCAAGAGAAATATTATCGATAGCGCAGAGCAAAACAAAGCTACAAATTCAAAGCAAACCCACTTTTGTAGAAAGTAACTTTGGAAATAGAGGCGAAGAGGCAACAATGCAACAGGAGGAGTGTGCAAAGGCAGAGAGAAAAATAGAGGATGGAGGAAATAGTGAAGGAGTTGCATCAGTTGAAGGCACAGCTTCAGAAGGAACAAGAGTTGCATAGATAGGAGAAGGATGTGCAGCAAGGATAGGTAAAATAGGGGGTGCAACATGTACATACAGATAAAGCTGTGCCAATATAGGTAGTAGACTCATCCGAACAGCTGGCACCAAGAATATAGTGTGAGCAGTCACAGGAGCAGGACTTTGCTCAAGAGATTGAATAAGAACTTGAGCATATGGCTACGGATATGGAGCAGCAAGAGTTAGAGCAAGACATCGACCTCATGCCTTACCACCAAGAGGCCAACCCACCAACTTCACTGGATCTGGAAGCAGAGCAAGTCCCAAGTGACCAAGGAGATACTGAGATCCTTGGAGGCAATCCGAAAGGAGAGATGCACAACATATCATTCGAAGAGCCGCAACATCGAGTTGTGTAATCACGCAGAGTGTCTACTCCAGATGACAACACATATCCTTCACAATTTTAAGAATGAGTGATTATGTATAATGTGTGCAAGCATCCTGCAGCATTGGTCGATTCTACCAGAGCATATGTCGAAGCCACTATCTCGAGTGTTCACTTCTTGATAGCAGAGAACAAGCGAATGGCTAAGGAGTTATAGACGTCCAAGTACGAAGGAGAACTAGTTACAGTGTCCGCTTGAGCAGAGTTGAAGAAGGTGATACTGGATGAAGTATCGTCCCTTGAGATAGTCATGCGAGCGTTCTATTCCAAGTTTGGTACCATGCATAAGGAGTTGTCCATCTCAACGGTTGGCAGCAACAATGCGCTAGGAGAGCACATATCTTGTCAAACATGCATACTGCTATTGGCTACATGCAAACATGGACAATGAGATACAAGGGAGCCCCGTTACAGTTTCCCAAGATGATGAAGCCTAGAGCGGTCAAGATGAAGACACACATCCAGAGTTAGATCCGGATCTATGGAGATCTCCACAGCTCATCACTAGTTTGCAGGTTTCACATGCACGGGTATTCAGGAGTATGGATTTTGTTGTGTGTGCACATGTGATTCCATCTATTGGGACACTCACCAAGGCAGAGATGAAGGCACAAGTCCGATTGGAGCTTGACTCATACTTTGTCGAGTTAATGAACATATCAACCAACATAGACTTGGTGATTAGTGTAGACACCATGCATCAGTATGTCATTGGTCTGGCCACAGTCAAGACAATGATGTGCATGTTGTTAGATGAGTTGGACAGATAAGCTAGAGTAGTGTACCCTGATGCAATAGAGGCAAGAGTTCTTTTGAAAAAAGATGTCACCACAGAGTACAAAAACACCATCGTGGACTACCAAGCTTGGCATCAATTCGCCACTGTCGATCATCGTGAGGGTGTCGAAGAGCTAGTCTTCCCACAATTTTTCTAATCATAGTGATATATTGCATGTCTTGCTCAAGCCTTTTTTGTCTCACATGGGTATATGTGTAGATTGTATGAAACATCTTGTCAAGTGGAAGTTCAAGTGTCAATAGTTGGATGTAAAAATCATAGAATAGATGAAGATTCATGAGGGTATATGAACAGTCACAAAGGGAAATGTCAAGGGCCACCCCACCCTTTGCTATATATAGTCCCTCATAACTCATTATATAGGCTTTTGGTCAGCCAAGCTTTCGATAAGAGTATCTTAGAGAAATAATGGATAGTATTGTAAAGAGCCTTGGCTTCTCCATTATGCAGAGCTAGTATATCTCTTTGGAGGAGTAGGCGACAGTGACTGTAACATTCCGCTATCGGAACTAGTGGTTGGTCATGGTTGTATTGTATGACTAGAAATTTCACTTCTTAATATAACAAATCCAACACGTTTCATGCATATGTCGTATTGTAGTTTAGCTATCTTGTTTACTCTAAATGATATATGTATATGTTTGCTTACGCATGTGTGTATAGACTCTTTCTGTATATGTATGTATGAATCTTACTGAAATGTATTGTTGGTTTAACCATCACTTTGGATTGCTAGCTTACTTTCCTTCTAGTTTGCGATGCATCTTTGCTCGTGTGTTCCCATCTTAACTCTATGATTTCAAAGGTTTCCAATGGGTGCACTGTTATAGACATTTTTGGGCACTTCAACCCCAATCACAAATGTCCATAAACTGAGGGCTCTTAAGTCCCTAAAAGTGTTGCTTCACTACCTAAAGGAACAAGGTCAACTGATTACATCATCTCCCAGAAGTTATCCACTGAAAACTACTCATAAATGGTCAAAACTGGACCATACTAAAATCTCAATGCAGAGGGTGTGATGCATATCACCTTCCCAATGTACAGGGTGCGATGCATACTGATTTTCTCCTCTATAGGGTGTGAAGGTCGGGAATGGACAAATGGCAGGGACAAAAATGCGAGGTGGAAGATCATGGAATCTTCGAGAAGCTTCCCCTTTGACACTTGCCACTCCAATTTTGACCAAGGATGAGTAAGAGATCATCATTCTCCAAGTGGAAGTAGGAACTATTAGAGAGAAGACACTAATCAAGATCCCAAAAGATGACTCACCTCTGTGTAATCATCTATATATGGATCCCTCATCACAGAGATCTGGAGGCTGGAATTTTGTATCTTATAGAGAAGTGTTGTTGGTATTCTGGTGTACATTCATAGTGTTGGGTGATCTAACTTTGCTTGAGGTGAAGAAGGGCTTCTTATCTGGAGGATGATGCTGGGTCAGAGCACATGGTTGTAATATTCTTGCTACTTTTTCATTTGAATAAGGCTATTCTTGTTTCCTTCCATATTCTTGTGTACTTGTTTATATATGCTTGTATATGGTTAATGCACATATGATCCTACATTATTTATGAATTTAGATCCTTGTTTCTGCATAGTAGTATGTTGCTGTGATTCCACAGGTCTTTTTGAAGCTGAGCTGACAAAGAAGAAGTGGCAAAACTCTATCAAGAAGGAGAGGAAATCAAGTGCAAGACTCAGGTTGGCCCTCTCGGTTCTCCTCTTATCTATTTTCATAAAAGGAATCAATAGTAGACTTTGATTGTTTGTTTCTAAGATAGCCACCCATCTTAGTGGGAATAGCAGCATCCGAGTGGACACTATTCCCATGTAACAAAATGGAGACTCCGCTGGGGAGCGACTAGATTACTTGTTAGCCTATCTACCCTTGTTTCTTTTATAAACATACAGTCAGAGCCTGAAGTCAAGCCAATTAGCCTTCGAACTGCATTTGTCATACAAATGCAAAGTAGATCAACGCTGCTTCAGTCAATCTCCGTGTTTTGTTTATGAATTAAACAATAGATCTGCAAGCAATCTAATTGCCCTAAGTGGTGGCTCTAGTAACCTCTTAGATCACCCTTGTGTTTTACATACACTGATCCTTACTTATTCAGCCTAAACACCTGAACTAGATTGCAAACTGTGAGTGAAATCTCGTTCAAAGTCTCGCACTGCTACCATCACACCCTGCCTTCAAGGCAGCCTGTATGCATCGCACTTCCCGAATGGAGTAGGTGCATTTCATACTGAGTTCACTATGTAACAGGTGCGATGGTCAGGGAGGATTGACTTTACCCTCCGACTGTGGATTTTCCTCACTGTTTTCAGTCTTATTCAAGAGTTTTTCTGTCTCTAATCAATGTACTTCTATGAAAACCCCCTTCTCTTGCATTATTCCGCCTCCTTAGTGCAAAGAACTATACATGTTTTTTATGTATTGTGCGTCGTTTTAGTTCTCTTTTGCAAAAAGTAGCATATTCGAACTGTCGTCTCTAGATCTGAAAGTGTCGTAGCTATCGTTTTTAGTTTTAGGAAACAATTACATTGTTTTCGATATTCGATTATACAGTTACTATTGCATAAGGTTTGGATTACTAGTTTTAAAGTGTCGAAAAACAATTTCCATTTCAAAATTGCAAAGTGTCTCTCTTGCTTTCACTTCGTTTTGAAAAAGAATTTTGTTGAGTACAGTCGCTTTAAAAGTAATTCAATTTTGCACATAGCTTTCTTAATGTCATTCACACATTAAGAAAGCTGAAAAAACAAATACATGCATGTGCATTTTCATTTTGAATGCTTGGCTTGATTTAGGACTGTGCATTTTAGCGTGTGCTCTGTGAAGAAAAGATGCTTGACTTTCTTCCCTTTAGTAGCTAGGATTTTAATTGCTGAAAGAAGATAAAACGTCTGTTTATCATCTTAGACTGCATTTAGGAATTATACATACATCACGTGGTGAACCTGAAAGGCAAACTGTTAAGCAAGATCAA
>APFE030564605.1:2827-59932 GCA_000404065.3 Pinus taeda | reverse complement strand
CTTTGTGAGGGATATGATAGAAGACAAAAAGGTGTTGTTGGTAAAGGTGGACACTTTTAAGAATACTGCAGATGCATTGACAAAATCTATGAGCTCTGAGAAGTTCCCTTGGTGTAGAGAGACAATGGGCATTTCAAGGCTGGGAAAATGACTAAGCTCTCTTGTGGCCCCCTATGGAAAGAAAACAACAAGTGGGAGAATGTTGGGTTATGTTATATTCTTTCCACGTAGTTAACAGGGGGTTTGAAGGGCACCTGTAACCCCACCTATGGTTTTGTGCATTTTTTTCGCACATGTTTTTTTTGAATGTGATGGTTTTCGGTCCATGGTATTGGATGCTTCAGCATGTATAAATATGTATTGTAACATTAAAAGGAACATAACGAAAAATCAAGCTGGTAGTCCCAGTCTTGGGATCTAGGGGAAATCTCTGTGTATATGTGTTTTATGTGTTATAATCTCGCATTTTTTATTTTCTGTGTTTTAGAATTCGTATGCAGGTAATTTTTGTACGAGGTTAAAACCTACACTAAACGGTGAAGTAAACAGTTGACCACAACAGGAGCAATGTTATCACATGGTTCAATCTCGTTAAAAAATAAACCTACCACTAAGCATATGTTCCCCCAAAGTTCAAGCTCATTAAAAAATAAGCCCACCTTTGGTAAATAACCTTTGTGATTGCCATAATGTCAGCCTTTTGAGCCTTGGTTGTGTTCCTACCATCACCTCCATTCTTTTGTTTGATTATACACTTCCACTTGATTGTTTACCCTTTTAAGGAACAACTACGATGAGTGGTCCTGTTAGCCACCCTCTTCACATCACCCTGTTTTGAGAAGTTCCAAGCTTACCTGGAACCAGTTGCTACCCTAAACGCCACTCGTTCCTCAAAAAACGAGTCCACTTTAAACTCTTTTCAGACTTGTTAAATATGAAAAGATTTTCAAGCTATTGGTCTCTCCAACTCGCTAAAGTAATTGGATGTGTCGTCCCTCCTGTATATTTTAATCTTTTTGGACCTGAGGGATGATCCCACAAAAAGATTGAGTGCTTGTTTTTTTAGCTCGCTAAAGAAATCGAAAAATCATCCCTTACATATTATTTTATACTTTTTCGGACTTAAGGGATTATGCTATGAAAAAGGACCGCTAGAGTTTCCTTTTTGTCCCTTTTCAAACTCTCTAAACATGAAAAGGACTGGGTTATCCTTGTCGTTAAACTCATTAAAACAATAGCGATAAACTTGTCCACCCAGACAAGAATTAGTTTCACTGTCACTAGGCTCACTAAAACATAGTGACAAGTTTGCCCGAAGGGAAAATTATAGAACAAGCATATGTTATCCTCCTTAATCTTGACAAAAATAAAGAGGTACTAGTCAGCAATGACTGGGGAAAAAGGGAAGAAAACTTAAAGAATTTTATTGGTAGCAGGTCACTCTTGAACATGACACTTTCACTCCATCACCATGATTGAGTCGGGTTGGGTTATTCCGTTCACCGTTCATATCACCATTGGTCCACCATACCATCCATCTTTTGGGGTTAACGCTACTAATCCATCTCAGTGTCTTTGATATGTTCAAGAGAATTCATTCAGAGAATTCACCATCTAGCTAATGCCTCATCCACTACAATACCTTCACCCTCCATTTTTCATGACCGCCATTCCTAAACCTTGTATCATCATATCGTTTTCACCTCCATAAAATCATGTGCTTCGTTTCGTGTCATTGATGTGGTATACATTAAGGCCCTCCTACGATGGGTCACTTTTTTTCGACATCAGCTCATTATCCAAGAAGTTTACTTAGAAACAACCCTTTCAGTGCTTTGAAGCTTGCATGCCTCAATGGCAAGTTTCTCACTTCTGGTGACAGGTTTGCATCAATGGCCTTCGACCGACAGATTTTGCATGGTGTTCGACATCAGATCATATTTTAACACTACGTGAATTTTACTGTAGTACCTTGAGGGTCATTATCATTATCGGTGATTCCTCTCGTGCCTGTTAACAGCTTACATTATTTGCTGGTAATTAGGCGATGTCTTTCCATGTTCAACTTCAAAACATCTTTTCACATGGATCGACCTGTACATCGGGTGAAGATTGAACAAGTTTGAAGACCCCGGATCTAGTTTCATCCAGCTGAGTTGTGATATATTCAAGAATATAAAGACATTAGATGTACACGGAAGCTGCACAGATGATCATCCAAGCTAATGGATGATGACTCTACATACCAAGAATCACCAGTCTGCAATTGCAAACGATTATCTGTCCTATGTACATGAAAATGAATTTATAAAGCTGAGCATGGGAATGCCCGCATCAGCTAGACCATGAAAATAATATGATGATGATGTATTGTATTATATCTTATATAGGTCACCTTCCAGTTCGAATACCTCAGATCCTCATGATAAAGCATTTCACCCGACATCTAAAGATTTGCGACCTCATTCTTTAGGGGGCAACTGTTATAGACATATTTGGGCACTTCAACCCCAATCATATATGTCAATAAACCAAGGGATATTTAACCCCTAAAAGTGTTGTTTCATACCCTAAAGGATTATGGTCAACTGATTACATCATTTCCTAGAAGTTCCACCTGAAAAACCACTCAGAACTGGCCAAAACTGGGCCATACTGATTGCTCCACTGTCAAGGTGCGATGCATATTGACTCCTACACTAGCTAGGTGCAATGCATATTGAATAGGCCTTCAGTGGGGTGCGATGAGCGAGAATGGACAAACTTATGAGACAGTTTGCTAAGTGGATACTCATGGAATCTTCTAGAAACTTCTCCTATGGCACTTGCCTCTCTGAATTTTCCTCGGGATGAGTAAGAGATCTAAGAAATATCCAAGTGTAACCAAGAAATACAAGTGGAATTACACTAATCAAAAACCCAGAGATGATTCACACCCTTGCAAACAACTATAAATGGATCCCTCATCTAAGAGATCTAGAGGCTAGAATTTTGTAATTTGTAAGGAAGTGTTGTTGGTTTATCTTTGAGAAGAGACATTGTATTGTTGGGTGATCTTTCTTTTCATGAGGTGAAGAGGGCTTTGATTTTGGGAGGATGATGCTGGATCAAACAGCCGAGTTGTAATTCGCCCTTCTATTTTAATAAAGTTCTTTGAGTTTTCCTCCATACAATCGTGTATTTTTGAATCTTGTTATTTGTGAATGCAATTGTATGATCAATGTATTTCTGATTCTACATTGTTTATGATATTATAGATCAAGATGATTTGATGGTGTTTTTTTACTTTGTCTCTACAAGTATTCTCTAAGCGGGACAAGTAGGAGAGGAGTTGCAAGCTCTATCAAGGGAGAGAGAAATCAAGCAAGGAGTCAAGCAGAAGATCTAGGTTGGTCCCTTTTCTTCTCTCTTATCTATCATACATAAAGGAAATAGCAAAGTGCTTTGATTGTTTGTTTCTAAGATAGCTACCATCTTAGTGGGACTAGCAGATCGAAAAGACACTAGTTTTCCCTAAAACACTACTGAACATTTTATGACAATTTAATAGAAGAATATTTTCAAAAGGGTTTTCCCTCTTGTGGGGTTTTTTCCCTGGTCTTTGACCAAATCTAGTGTCTCTTGTTGATGTGTTGATGGGCTCCTATTATCATTGCATTACTATTTTATCTTCAATTACTATTGATTGATGAAAATTATGAATTGTTTTTAAAAGATTTTTCGTTGATCAATTGAATTGGGCTAAAGTAATTGATCAACATAGAGCAGTGTAAAAATTAACATGGTTTTAGAGATAAGGTGAAGGACAATCCCAAAGGAGATAAGAGTTGAAGCAATGATCTTTGGAAAAGTTGAAGGAGCTTATCTAATCAAGTTAGGATGTCAACCTCTTATGTCAAGGATAATGAGAAGCTAGGTGACTCATCTAACTTTGTTGCTTGGATGATCAGATTGGAAATCATAGCTAAAGAAAATGATGCTTGGGAATACATACAAGGAAAAGTACTTGAGCCTTTTGAGAATGCTTTTGTTTCTTCCAAGAACAAGTACAAGAAAGGTGAGTTAAAATCAAATAAAATTATAGTTGATGGTTTACAAGATCATTTACTTGCACATGTTGAAAATGTGAAAAAGTCTAAGCATATACATGATAAGCTCGTTGGCATGTACGAAGTCATCAATTTGAATGAAATCATCTATTTGAAAGATCAACTCAAATATATGGAGATGAATAAAGGAGAAGGAACAAAAATTCCCAACCATAAAGGAGTCTCCTTGATCATTATTCAACATTTAGTATAGGAAAATTTTCTAAAAGAAAAAACGCTAGAAAATCCACTGAAGAAAATTAGAAAGTTAGGGGATGGATTGGCATCCATAGAGTACTATCACATACTCAGGGATCTCAATGAAATATCTATTAATTTTGCCAATGAAGGTTGTCAATTAGGAATGGTTTTGTTAAAAGTTATTGGTTGCAATAGGCCATCAAATATCCCATATATTCAATGACAATAAGAAGAATAGATAACCCTTAGGTTAGGGGGGAATACATGATTAATCCAGAGGAGAGAGGGGATTTAAATCCAATGTGGCAGCCCCATGTGGAGTGCATCATGCAAAGGTTTCCAATATCTTTCACATTCAATACATTACAATGGTGAAGGTTAAATCTCATAAGTCGAAATCCTAAATTGCACGTAGTACAATACCACACAGTGTTGTTACTTGAGGTTTCACGCAATATTTGGGGATAGAAGTGATGAGCCCCATAAATGGGTAATTATATGGGCTCATTTTGCCTCCTAACTTAGCTTAATCCACCATTCTCATTACTTTATTGCATGTTTTTTATTATATTTATGCTAATAGAGTGAGTTGTGTTGGTCATTATGCCATGGAGTCTAATGTGTGCTAAATGCAGATTTTTGGTCAATTTTGGAGACAAAGTCAAAGATTTAATGGACATTTGGCAGCAAATATTCGAAGAAAACAAGGGAGAGGATTTATATGAGGGTGTCCCCCTCATTTATGACTCCCTATTTTGAATCTCCTTCAAGAAGCTGGGACCACAAGCAGCCACATTAATGCACCAAAGCGGTAGCCTAGTAAGTGGAGGATAACTTCTGTCTATCTCAAGTTTTGGGAGCCAATCCTCCCTAATTTTAAGGAAGCTATTGGGAGCTTGAGTTATATAAGTATAGAGGCCTAGGGCCTCATTAGGTTGTTGAATATTAGTCCAAATTTTGAACTTTTATTGCAATTTTTCTCTGCTCAACTTTGAGCTTACTTTTGTGGACAGTCTCATGTAATCTTACTGTTATTTTGATAATGAAGATGAGATTGTTTTTGAGCTAGCACTAAGTCATCTTAGAGGGATAAAGCTCTTGGGTTAGGGCCAAATCCATGTAGCCAAGTGCCTCTTGTCTTGTATTTATCTGTTTTGTTTCAGTTTATGAATTAATTGTTGTTAGATAGATTTCTTTCTTAGTTAAGGATAGGTTACTTTTGGTGATTTAACAGGTTGTTTCTAGTTCAGTTTGCTATAGCAGGTTGAACAGTGATAGGAAAAGGATACAAAAATGCCATCAATAGAGCCTTGGCCTCCTTTACTCCCTTTGGGACCATGAACTGGGGCCAAGACTCTCGTGTTGCCACAAAAAACACAGATTTTCCTTTTCCATAGGATTCCTGGTGTTGCAACTTATTAAAAGGTTCATGTTTTGTTGTAGATCTATTCCACCATGCTCATTTATTTCTTTGCAATAAATTTCCTTCCATGCTTCCTTTCCATATAGCATTGTTCAACATTTACTTTCCTAGATCATAATTTAGCTTAGCTTGATGCAAAGTTTTGTTTTTTTTGGTGTAACTAGTTTCTTTGCTTGCTTAATCTCAGTGTTTGATTTTCAATTCTCTGGTAGTACATCCCCACTCACAATAATTCATCTAATCAACCATCATCATCTCTCTTTGATCCATGTTCCACAAGTCATCCAAAGTCCCTCCTAAATTTGCACTAATTTTCTGCACTTTTTTCATAAACTTTCCTTTCTTTCCTTGAACAAGTCCAACCATATTTCTCTTTCCTAATCCTTCTTGATAAACCCTAAACACCTTAACACATCATTCTAGCCTTCAGCTACCCTTTCCACCCATTTTCCAACCTTCAAAACCTCTAAAAAATCTCTCGACATCCTCCTGTAGACCTCTTGTAGACCTCCAATAGATCCCCTGTAGCCTCCTGTAGATTTTCCTGTAGGTGTCTTTTTGAAGTCTAATTGCAGGAAAAGCCTCCAGAAGGTCACCTGGGATCTCCTAGGACCCATCCATACCTTCCTACACCTCTTCAAACTCCAAAGTCACCCTCCATCACCACCTAATCACTACCACATTCGCAAACAAATAAATTACATGCATGACAATTTCACCTAAAAATACATAAAAATCCAAAAAGATGTTTTTTTTCTAATTTCCTTCTAGACATAGCTTGAGTAGATGTTGTTTGCTTCCTATATTAAGTAATAGCATTCATTTCATTTTTTTTCATCTCTTTCTGCAAAAATAGGATTATTTAGTTAATTAGAGTTTTCTAGGTTTACTTTACATATTCAGTCTTCTTTCTCTTTCTGCAAGTAGAGTAGCCTCTGTAGAGTAAGCTTTCCTTTATTTCATCACATATAAAGCTTCTTCTGGATTTCATAGAAGTTGGCTTGAGCTCCTAGTGATCTTGCGCCAACTGACCAAATGATAGCATGTAGTAAGAACTAGTACTTGTGCATACGACACCGTCGCTTCCAAGTTTGTTACGAACTACCGGGTTGATAAAAGTAAAGTAGGAAGACTAGGAGTTGCCACATTATTGCTGCAATACTGGTGCTCACCATATTTTTGGCACCATTTCCAGGGAAGCGTTAGAGTATTTTGTGATTACCACTTTTCTTCTATTTTCTACCGCAACATTTTGCTAAGTAGTTTATTTCAGCAAAAGTAGAGTAGTTGTCTCTTTCAATTTCCGCATTTCCTTACTTTCATTTCAATTCTGAAATTTCCATTTCAAAAAAAGTGGATTAGTCATTTCCTTGCTTCCATTTCAATTCTGCAATTTCCATTCCAGCAAAAGTAGATTAGTCATTTCCTTTCTTTCATTTCAATTCTGCAATTTCCATTTCAGCAAGTTCATTTTAGTTAGTTGCAATTTGTTTGTTCAATCAATTTTAGTTTTGCAGGTACAAGGAGAAAAAAGCAAAACCACCCAAAAAGATATTTATTTTCATGCCTCGTAGGAACAGAGATAATTCAAGAAAATTCTTGCCCAAAGCCCCCACCACATCACATAGCCACCCTTCTCTCTTCTACAGTGGCAGTGATCAAGAAGAACCTTTAGGTGAACAACCAAAGATATTTGAAGAACCTATAGGGGAAGAAGAAGAAGAAAACATCCCTCCTGAGACAATGGTTGAAAACAAAAATGCTAGGGGGAATGGAGAAAGAGTAGAGGGTACCTTTCCCATCCGAGAGACCAATGGGGACACTAAAATGAAAAACGTAAGCCCTTCAACCCTACCTCACTTTCATGGATTGACTATAGAAGATCCTGACACTTTTTGTTTGAGTTTGATGTTATCTATTGAACCTATGACTATGCAGAAGATGAGCAAAAGTTGAAACTATTTCCTTCTACCCTTAAGGATGCAACATTGTATTGGTTCATGGGGTTACCTGGCAATAGCATCACAACTTGGGCCCAGATGCGGCAAGCCTTTAATAACAAATATCGAGACTACTGTAGGTCAAAATACACCAAGGAAGAAATCTTCCGAATGACCATGGGAAGTGATGAATCATTGGAATATTATAAAGAGAGGTTCCAACTCAGTTATAAAAGGGCCAGGTGCACACTTGACCTCGAATCTTTGAAGTTGGTCCTGCTCAGGGGAATTTCAGAAGACCTTCTAGACACCCTCCATCTACTGGCTGGAGGATACATCTACCAACTACCTTATGAAGACATAAAGACTGTATTTAGAAACCATTCTAGGGAAACTAGAAAGAGACATAGGGGGAGTCAACCCATAGCTAGTACCTCCTCATCCAGTTCATCCCTCAAAGGTGAACTTGGAAACATGCTGGAAGAATTCAAGAGTGAGATGCTACAGACTCTTGCCATGCAAATGGATACCTTGCATATCAAAAGGAAACAAGAGGAAGAAAAGAGGGCGTTGGCCATTTCTTGTCCAGAATGCATCCTAGGAACAAATGTCCATTGAACTCTATAAATGTTTGTTCAGTCTATGAAGAAGATCATTCTATAGATAAGTACCCTTCCTTGCCCAGGTTTAATATTCTATACCAAGGGGTCGAAGGAGCAACTGAACCACTCTATTTCATGAAACAAAGGAGATCACAATGACCTAGACCATACCAGTAGGGGATGCAAGGGACATCTCAGGCATGTTACAACCCTAACCAAGCCACTTCCATACCTTCTTGGAGCCCTCCAACTCATCCTTCCTATTCCACACCTCTTCCTTAGTCCTATCCATCTCAATATCATGCCAAACCAGCTGCTCATGCATTTCAATCCTATTCTCAGTTACAATCTCAGTGGAATACATCTCATCAGGGGTAGAGGCCCCAGTATAACTATCCTCCCACTCTTTTGCCTCCACCACCTACTCAACCACAACCATTGCCTCCTACTCCACCAAGGCAACCCCAAATGCCTACTCAACTGAACTCGAACCCAAACAATAGACAGGCCCAACAAGTATATAGTGGGGAACCATCATGCCCAACTTATGATGTGGAGATTCAGTAGATTAACCTATGAGCTAGGAAGGTCCCCCAAGATAGTCAGCCTCCCCCTCAGGAGGTTGAGGAAGATAAAGGGGAAAGTGAATTGAAAGCAATTCCACCCTTTCCTGAGAGATTATCTAGGGCAACACAGCCCACCCCAGAAGAAAATGAACTTCTAGGAGAATTGAAATAGTTATGTGTAAAGATATGACTTCTCCAAGCCATAAAGGATATTCCTACATACAATAAGATGATCAAAGAGAAGTGCTTCAGGCATCCAGGCAAGCGCAAGAGAGATGCCCCAACCATCAATGTCATAGGACAACTGTCCGACTTGATGTTGGGGCAGGTATTCTATTCGAAATATCTAGACCCTGGAAGCTCAGTATTTGATGTCCACATCAATGGCACCATGATCCCACATACCTTGATTGATCTAGGAGCTACCATTAATGTGATGACAAAGGACACCATGCTCAAACTCAACCTCCAGGGATCCTTGAGAAAGACCACGATAGTATTGCAGCTAACAAACCACTCCACTGTGACCCCTGTTGTGAATGATGTGATGGTCTCCATTGATTTTTGGGATTACCCTACTTATTTCTTAGTTCTCCAGCCGAAGGTAAAGCTCACTAGGTATCCTCTCATCCTAGGAAGACCCTGGTTGGCCACTGTCAATGCCTACATCAGTTGTCGGGCTGGGAACATGACCATCAAGAATGGGCATATGTCCAAGTAGCTAATCTTATACCCTCCTGCCCAACCCTTGCTAGAACATGACCTACCTCTCTGGTTGGAGGAGGAGGGTGAGGATGAAGTTTATTCTACAACACTATGTGCAGTAGAAACTATCATTGGGGGGGGGGATTGCAAAATGAGGATGATATCATTGAAAATTTAATTCAGAATCCACCCCCTAGTATTTTGCCATTAGAATATCTAGTGAAAGAAACCCAAGGAAATCCCTTAACTAATCTCTATGTAGTTGATCCGACCTCTCTCCGTGTTAAGAATATAGAGTTTAGCCCAGAAAGAACCTTGAAAATCAACTCATCCCTATCCACTTCCCAGGAGAAGGAACTCTGCAGCTTATTAAGAAAACATTTAGATGCCTTCACTTGGAGTTATAAGGAGATGAAGGGAGTGCACCCTTTAGTATGTACTCATCATATATACATTAAGGAAGATTACAAACCAGTCAGGTAGCCTCAAAGGAGGATGAATCCAGCCCTTAAAAACATTGTTAAGGAAGAATTGCAAAAGTTACTTGATGCAGGATTCATCTACCCCATCTCTAATAGTGAATGGGTCTCTCCTTTGGTGTTAGTGCCAAAGAAAAATGGTGAGTGGAGAATTTGTGTCGATTATCAAGAACTGAACAAGGCCACTAAAAAGGATCATTTTCCTTTTCCCTTCATAGATCAAGTGTTAGATGGTCTAGCAGGGAGAAATTTTTTCTCCTTCCTAGATGGGTTTAGCGGGTGCAATCATATTCAAATCAGCCTAGAAGACCAAGATAAGACCACTTTCACTTGTCCTTGGGGTGCCTTTGCATATCAGGTCCTTCCTTTTGGTTTGTGCAACACTTTAGCCACTTTCTAGAGAGCAGTATTGAGTATATTTTCTGAATTGGTTCATGGTGCAGTGGAAATATATATGGATGATTTTACTCCTTCTGGTTCTAACTTACAAGAAGCTTTATCTAACCTAGGAAAAGTTTTGGATAAGTGTATTGAAATGAACCTGTCCCTCAGTTCAGAAAAATGTGAACTTTTTTGGACTAAAGGGACCGTGCTAGGTGATGCAATATCTCAACAAGGATTGCAGGTGAACCCCAACAAAGTTGCCATCATCCAAAGGGTCCCACCTCCTCAAAAGGTGAGAGATGTACGAAGTTTCCTAGGCTTAGCAGGATATTACAGAAGATTAATTAAAGATTTCAGTAAGTTAGCCTATCCGTTGTTTGGTCTTTTGGGAAAATATGTCGAGTTCATATGGACTAAAAACTGTCAAGAAGCCCTAGATACCTTGAAAAGCAAACTTGTGACTGCCCCAATTTTGAGAGGCCCAAACTAGGCCCTACCTTTCCACATTCACACTAATGCCTCGAACAAAGCAATAGGAGCAGCCTTGGGACAAATTGATGAAAAGTTACCTTATGCCATATACTTTATAAGTAAAAATTTGTCAAAGGCAGAGTTAAACTATATAGTAACCGAGAAGGAACTCCTAGATGTAGTGCATTCCTTAAATAAATTTAGACATTACATCACAGGCTATCAAACCTTTGTACACACTGATCATGCTGTAATTACATATTTAATGAATAAACCAGATGTAAATGCTCACATTATTAGATGGTTTCTTTTACTGCAACATTTTGATTTAACCATTGTTGATAAGGCTGGTAAAGAAAATGTTGTTGCTGACTTTTTGTTTAGAGTCAATTTGCATGTAGGTGAAGAAGGAATGGTGGATGATCAAATGCCAGATGAAAACCTATTTTCTATCTCAATACTCTCTCTATGGTTTGCTGATATAGCAAATTACTTGGTTTCAGCACAGTTCCCACCACACCTGTCGTTAAAAGAGAAGAGCAAGATCATGAGGAAAAGTGCCCCTTTCACTTGGATTGGGGGAAATCTCTTCAAACTTGGTCCAAATCAAATCTTGAGAAGATGTGTCAGGGAGGAGGAAGTTTTTGACATTCTCCTAACCTGCCATGACGGTCCTTGTGGAGGCCATTTTGTAGCAAAGAGGACTACCTTCAAAATCTTGCAAGCAAACTACTATTGGCCCACTCTTCATCAAGATTTGAAGAGGTATACTAGCCAATGTGATCAGTGCCAAAGGATGGGGAAATATACTCCAAAGGATGAGATGCCCATGCAACCTCAAGTGACCTTTGAGCCATTTGAGAAGTGGGGCATGGACTTTGTGGGTCCTATCAACCCTCCTTCAAAACAGAGGCAATACATCATTATGTGCACTGATTATCTGACAAAATGGGTAGAGACCAAAGCAATAAAGGTAGCAACAGAGGAAAACGTAGCTGTGTTTTTAAGAGAAAACATATTCTATGAGTTTGGGTATCCAAGAGAACTGGTTATAGATCAAGGCAGTCAGTTCACTTCCAATTTGATTGAAGACCTACTCACACATCATAAAATCAAGCACATGACTTCCACCCCTTACCATCCACAAGCCAATGGACAGGTGGAAGTCACTAATAGAGATTTGGAAGGAATTCTAACCAAGGTAGTGTGCAGCAGCAGAAAAGATTGGGCAAATAGACTAGTTGAGGCCACCTAGGCCTACAACACAACATGGAAGACCACCACAGGGTTCACACCCTATGAACTAGTCTATGGGAAGAAGGCTTTGCTATCAATAGAATTTGAATACAATACACTACTTTTTGCCCAAGAAAGTGCTCTGATACCACTTGTTATAGATCTAACCCGGAAATATTATAGATCTGATATGAAAATATAATGTTAATGCAAATAAACCCAGAAATAATATGAAATGATTCTTTATTGATCAAAACCCTTAAGGTAGGGCAACACCATACATTCACTCCTTAAGGAAGGAGAACACTCCACAAGCCATATGCATGTTCATATAATATTCCTTGACATTATTCATTGACACCTCTCCATGTGGAGTCTATAGCCTCTATATAGGCCTCATACATACAATACCATGGGTCATTACCATGGTTCCCTCATACCATCGAACTAATACCATGGGCCCTTACATTATTACTAACTACTTGTGGTCCCTTACATGATATGGGTTAACCACTTTATTTATTACTATGACCCATTACATTATTACCTTGGGTACCTCCCTTTGTACCCCATATTATCCCCCCTACATATATAACATTCCACCCCCCTTAGCATGTTTCGTCCCCGAAACATGGGAAGAACACAAATAATAAGATCTACTCAAAAGAGTAGTCTACTGGTACCATGCACGTGCATCTAGCCATCCAAGGGAAAGGTGAACCCTCGATCTCGTTGGTGCCTCGCTTTCTTGAGATGGAAGTTGACCGTGGTAGCTCATCTGTGTTGATGTGTAGTAGGTGGATCTTTTCTCCTCTCTATCTATCCTGCGGGTGTTGTTTTCCTTGTGGCTAATTAGTTGCCATCTTGATGGTTGTAGTCTTGCGGGGTGATGTGGGTGATGATATGTTGAAGTTTTAACCCACGATGGTTTTTTCTTTAATTCACCCCTTACTGGTGCCTGACTGTTATCTGGTGCATGTTGTGGTGCTTGTTGTGGTGTCTTATCTTTCAATATTACTTCAACCACTGAGCCCTCCTCTGATGTATCAGCACTTGTAACCTTTTCTGCTTCAGCCTCTGTTTATGTTTGGTTGTTGATCATCACTGGCTCATCATCTAATATGTCTGACCCTGGAACATCTTCTACTTCAGCCTCCTTGGACTCTACCTGTTTATTAATGGAAATATCTTGTAATGTAATTTTCTTTTTTTTATACCAGAGCTTCAGGAATTTCTGCTGCACATTAATATTGATAGTACCCACCTCTTCCATCCAAGGGTATCCCAAAAAAATATCCACATTAGCCATATCTGAAGCTTAAAAATTAGAATGCAATACATACTTATCCATAGAAACTTTCAAATCCTTGTACACTTGAACATCCTCATCATCCACTTGTGTGTTTTCAATGTGTTTTGCTGGAACTTGCAATTTTTTTGCCAAATTAACATTGATAAAATTATGTTTGCAACTAGGATTTATAGAAACAATGATCTTCTCTTTCTGAATCAATCCATGAACCTGCAATAAGGATATACAAGTAGGAAATAGGCCCACATGATTCTCCTTATCTTCTTTTCTGGCATGAGACCATCTGTCTAAAAGTAATTTTTCAAATTCTTCCTCGGGCAGGTTAGAACACTTCTTTTGGTTAAGTAATCCCCACCATGTGGCTGCCTTATTTTCAAAATTAGCTACTGCCAACCATTTCCAATTGTGTTTAAATAACCTCTTGTATTATTTTATGTATTCTTAAATAGTAGAACCATTATCTTTTCCTATAAAACCTAGAACTGCCATGAAGAGGGTTTTGAAAAAATTCACTTACTTGGCGAAAATTTGAAATTGTCACAGTTTAGTCAATATTGCTCAGAATCCCTATTATGAACTATTTTCAGAAATGGAACAATCATTCTGCATCTGCCCATGTGATAGAAATCCTGATCCAGTCACTAAAATTTCAGATATGCGCTGCAACTCTCCCGTCGTCACTCAAAAATTCTGAAAAAAGAGTTGATTTTAAATCAGTGATATCTCCCTCATCTTGACTCCGATTCAACTGATTTTTTTTTGAAATCGGGTATTTTTTCACAAATAATTTAGATCTAAAATCAGATTTTGTAGATCTTGCACCACGACGTCTAGATTTGCGCTGCAAATTCGCTGCCCTGAAAAATTGTCTGCAACCCCATTGATTTTTAAATCAGCGATATCTCCTTCATCCAGACTCCGATTCGACCTTTTTTTTTTTTGAAATCGGGTATTTTTTCACATAGAATTCATATCTACAATTACATTTTATAGATATTTCACCAAAACATATATATATGATCTGAAAACTCGCCGCCCCCAAAATCCTGCAAAAAATAAAATAATTCTCCACTTTTTTCCCAAGAAAGTGCTTTGATACCATTTGTTATAGATCTGATCCAGAAATATACAACAATAGAAATAAACCCAAGAATAATAAGATTCAAATATAGAAATGATTCTCTTTATTGATCTCAAAACCCTTAAGGTAGGGCAACACCATACATTCACTCCTTAAGGAAGGAGAACACTCCACAAGCCATATGCATGTTCATACAATAATCCTTCTCACTATTCCTTGACACCTCTCCATGTGGAGTCTCTAGCCTCTATATAGGCCTCATACATACAATACCATGGGTCATTACCATGGTTCCCTCATACCATCAAACTAATACCATGGGCCCATTACATTATTACTAACTACTTGTGGTCCCTTACATGATATGGGTTAACCACCTTATTTATTACTATGGCCCATTACATTATTACCTTGGGTACCTCCCTTTGTACCCCATATTATCCCCCCTAGGTATATAACACTAAGGATGGCAACTCAGCTGGACCTAGACCCCAGCCATGCACAGAGGGAAAGGCTATTCCAACTCAATGGATTGGATGAACAAAGATTGCAAGCCCTTCTCCACACAGAGGTAGTCTAGCTTCAAAGGAAAATATGGTATGATAAAAATATCAAGGAGAAGCATTTCCAAGAGGGATATTGGGCACTAATCTATGACTTAAGATATAAAGTCTTCAAAGGCAAGTTGAGGACAATATGGCTTGGACCCTACTCTGTGGAAAAATGCAATGATAATGGTTCATTTCTAATCAGAACCATTGATGAGGAAGCCATCCCCCTACTTGTAAATGGACATAGGTTGAAAATTTACAAGAAGCCCCTCTCCAAGCGAGAGTTCATTGAAGATCTGAATAAAATTGTGTTGGTAGTGGAGTGGGTCTTAGCATCCACTCCACCCACTCACTGAAGAAGCATAAAAAAGAAAATAATAAGGACTCAAGTGAAAACCTCCATGAAGCACTTGAGGCCCATCATTGGGTTGAAAACCTCTTTTGAGGTGGCCCAGTGATGACCAAAAAAAAAAGAGAGAAAAAAGAGAATAATATCCCTGGGTGAAAACCTCCTTTGGAGGCACCCAGGGAAAGAAATTATGGTGAAAACCTCCTTGAGGCACCCTAGTTGTCTTTCAAAAAAAAAAAAAAACAGAAAAAAGGAAGAGAAAATTGACTTTTAAAATGAATTGCAAGTTACAGGTGGACCACAGGAAGCAAGAGAAGATGTCACAAAGCCTATTTCACCTCCTCCACACTCTTCTCCATCATTTCTGACCTTTCTTCCACCTCATTGTGTGTTTTTTCCAAACACTGTGTATCCTACAGTAGGTTGTGTGTGTTCTACAAGAGGCTCCTGTAGAAATCATAAAGAGCTCGAAATGGGTTTTAAAAATAGTCTGAGGAGCTGGGATGTTTCATGAAGAGAATGTAGGCCTTCCTATAGCTATCCACCCTCTTGGCCATCCATTCCAGACCTACACCACCTCACCATCATTGATTTCTTTCCTTCTTGCTAAAAAAAAACACAAAAACCAGTTTTTAGAGAAAAAATAAAAGGATTAGCACCTCCAAATCTCACCTACAGCTCACCAAATACCTCTTCATTTCCATCAGCATCTCTAGTAGCATCCTCACACCTTCCAGCACAGGAATCAGCTAAAAATTTTAAAGGGAGAAGCAGCTACAGGAGCTCCTATAGGATTTCCTGTAGCAGTTGATCCCCTTAAAATCAAGCCACAATAGCAAAATAAGTGCATCCATAGGATTGAAGGGGACACTTGAAGCCAAACCTAGCCAGAGGATACTTGCACAAAGAAAACAAGCCACACATCACAGAGTAGAAAGAATACAACAGAGGAGATACAAGCATGCAACAACTGAAATATGAGCATGCAGCATCAAAGGAACCAAGATGCACCACAACACGAACATTCGACTTGCAGATAAGTGTGTAACCCTCTCCTTTGTTGCATCTGTGTAATTCAAAAATATGCATAAGTGAATGAGATGATTAGGGTTGAATGAGAAAAGGTGGCCAGCTAACTAGCCACCCTTGTCCAATTGACTATGCTCATCTGAAGATGCCACCACACGTGTGCCTAGTCAACTCATAGAAAATCCAAAGGACAGGTAGTGGAGAGTATACAAACTCCTATGCGATGATGGGAAGTGATTGTGGGGAAGAGTCATGAGGAGTCATGATGACAAGGTAGTGGGGACTAGCAGTCCAAATATGGAAACGTACCTTTTTTCCAACTCACCCCATTAATGGAAATATCTCAAAGAAGACATAAGTACTCCTTCTCGAAAGTCCTTCACCACCTTTTCTTCCATTTCATCCTCATCCACTTAGCTGCAGCAAGCTTTATACCACCTCCATAACCTTGAAACCATCGTTCTCTATTGTTTTTATTCATCCTTCTGCTATTGGCATTCTATAGGAGCAGGAACAAGTTCTACAGGAGCACATACAACCAATTCTACAGGAGGGGCAGTGAGCAGTTTTTAAGGAGGAAACACAGGGTTTTTTCTCAAATTCTGGCTTGAAGAGGTAGTTTTTGTACAAACCCACCTTGATTATTAATATGTGCAAGGAATGATACAATTTTAAGGACGAATTGAGCTTGTAGAAGGAGAGGAATTCCATAAAAACATTTCTGCCTATTTTCTTTAAAAAAAACACACAGTTTTTCTCTATTTCCTTTTTCTTCAAAACTTTTGTCTCTGTCTCTACCTGGGGTGTTCCAAATGGGTATAATCAAAATGATAGGGGGATTCATGAGGAAGGAACCCACAAATTTAGCTAGGATCCATGAGCATCCCAAAGTAGTAGCCATTTTTACTAAAGCTAATTGGATGCCATTCAGGGAAAATTTTAAGAACCTCCCCTACATTTATAAGTATAATAAATGGGCAAATCTCCATGGTATATAGGAAAAATGGAAGGCGATTTTATCAATAATATAATATGTATATATAATTTTTTGGCGAATCTCTCACCAAGCATGGCGAATATTTTACTGAATTTTAAAATCTTGTAAGATCTTGGTATTACCAGTTATCATAAACCTAGAGCTTAAAAATTACTCTTAGTAATTTATAAAAATTAATAAAATTAATAGTTGATTTTTATTTTAACCAACCTAAAATGTTTAACATACATTAAATTACAGCATCCATTTTTACTCGGATCAAATATTTTTTCACTCTATGCTAGCTTGCATATCATGATATTTGATACCTCTGGGGGTTAGTAGATCCAGAGTAAAGATGGATCTATGCTGGTTTAATTCCCCCATTTAAATAGGCTACATTCCAGGTGAATACCATGGGTCAATACCATGTGCCATTTTGGTGAATACCATGGGTCAATACCATGTGCCATTTTTATTTTTATTAATACTAATATTAGGGTTAATAATGTTTTTTTGCATGGTATTAATAACAATCTAGTCCATGGTATTTGTCCCATAGTATTTTGCCCATAGGTTTCACCTAAATACAATGCATTTTTTGAGTGTTCGTAAATATAAGGTGACTTATGGAGTAAATATAAAAAAATGTTTTATTTGTTTACCATACCTCTCGTTTATTTATATTTTTATTCATTTATTTCACCCATAGGATTCACTTAAATAAAACCTCTTTCTTGAGCCTTGATAAATAGAACGAGGGTTATGGACTAAATATAAAAAGAGGTTTTATTTATTTACCATACATCTAGTTTATTTATATTTTTATTTATTTTCCATACCTTTTGAGTAAGTATAAAAGACATTTTATTTATTTACCATACCTCCACTTTGCTTATATTTTTATTTGTTTACACCCTTGCATGTATATAAGGTGACTTATGGAGTAAATATAAAAAATGTTTTATTTATTTACCATACTTCTCATTTATTTATATTTTTATTAATTTACCATACCTCTTTTATAAATATGGTATTTGGCCCATACGATTCACTTAAATAAAACTTATTCTTGAAAATGGGCGAATGGATTCACTTAAATAAAACCTATTCTTGAAAATGGGCGAATGGAAGGTTGTAACTCCTAATTTCAAGGGCTAAGTTTACCTTTTTTACCCTCTCCCTTAAAATAAGGTGGGCTATTTGAGGTGATTTGTAAAAATGTACTATGATACAAAATATTCTCCCACTAAAAATTTAAAACCCCTTAATTTCGCCAAAGGGTGAACATTCGCCCCTAAAATTTTCTATGATGCCATTCTTTGAAAAAATATGAGGGTTTGATGAAGAAGTGGCTCAGGAGTTTTCCCTTTCTTTAATCCCTCGCTCAAGGACCCATGCCACTGTTACTTTGAGGGGTCTCACCATGGAAATCACCCCAGAATTTATCAGTAGGGTTACCTGCCTTCCCCTTGGATTACCTTGGAGCAAAGATGAAAAGCCAATGGGACAAGTTGCCAAGAAAACCTTCTTCCAACCAAATGAACATCATGTAGAAGACAAAAATGGCATTAGGAGAATAGGCATACCTTACCCTTGGGATGACGTCAGTTACCAGATCATCAAGTATATTTCCTGTGAAAGGAGGTATAACATAGTTTATGGCTACCATTTTAGACTTCTCCATGAGCTTAGATATGGCATGGACACTCCCACACCACAAAAACTCAGCATCCCCTATTTTCTCCTCTAGTCCCTTATAGACTCCAGCATTAAGTTGAAGGCAGGAGGTCCAGATTAGTTGGCCCACCATGGGTTGATTAAACTATTAGTGGAAGAAGGCCTCCATACCTTCACAATCCCGATCGCATGGGAAATCTTCAGAAACATGAGAACAGGAGATGACATAAAGGCCCTCACATACAATCACAATCCTTCTGAGAGTGAGGGGGAAGAGAAACAAGGGGAAGAAGGGTAGGAAATTGAAGAAAAAATAGAGAAGGGGGAAACTAAACCAGAGGAGGAAGAAACCAAAACCGAGCAAGAGGAAACAAAACCAGTAGAGACAAAGAAGATAAAAGGAGAGGAAAAAGGGGCAGAAAAGATAGAAGTGTCTCCTGAGACCCTAGAAAGAGAGGCAGCAGCTGCCCTCACTACCCTCAGCACCCCAATGAAACAAAAACCAGAGAGGAAGAGGAAAACATCAATGTATTTCAAGGCTTAGAAAAGCACAAGGATAAAAATAGGAAAACCACAACCATTTTCAACAGTGCCTATTGTAATTGAAGATTCTCCCACTGTCAAAGGGGAAGAATCTCCCTCTAAAACCCCCATCACATATTGTGAAGTAGGAAAGTGTTCCCTCTGCGAACAGAGGAAACCCCTCTAGCCCTAGAGTGCTTCTAGTCACAGAAAAATAAAACAACAATTGATTTCCTTAAATAATCATCGTTGGAGGCCTACCTCAAAACCGGTGTTGGGTGAAGCTTCTGTTGCACTACTCCAGCTTCTGTTTCTTTCTCCTTAATGAGTAATTGACCTGAAACACCACAAGAAAACAATAGAGCACGTAACAAAGAACAATAATGATCTATTTACTTATAAAGTCAAGGAGTCATAAGCTATCAATTAAATTTTACACAAGATATAGGAAATCGTTATTGATTGTATTAAAATAAATCAAGAGCAAAGCTTACAACCAATCCTTGATGTTACAAGCCTTCTTAGAGGCTCCAATCAGTATGTTCCTTCAAGCATTCACTCTCAAGTATGGGTCTCCCAAATGGATAATATCTCTCTCTCATTCACAAACTCTAGTGCAAGGTTAAGGCACTCCATAACCTCTTACCAAACTATCAGCAATTCCACACTTGTAAAACTCACACCAAACCTATCTAATCTACTTCAATAAAACTAGCAACTAGTAACTAGAAAAAACTAGTTGATCATAGCAATGGTGAGTGATTTTATAGGAGGAGGAGCCTCCATAAAATGAGGGAGAGGGAGCTTATCCTCAAGGGAGGTTTCATAAAAGGTGGAACTACCATCCCAAAGTAGGAAAGGCAAACCAATCTAACCCAACAACCAGTTCGAGAATCGCCCTGAAGGCTGAATATTGAACTAATTCACCAAATCTGGATTGTCATAGGTCATAAACTAAGGCTTAGCAACGACATCACAAGGGAGCAATGCGTTCAAACCAATCATCACAATAAACATCTAGAATACTTGCACCGAGCCCTAAAATTTGACTGTCACGGGAAACACGTGTACACCTACGACAGTTTCACAATGATACAGTTCATGATAGGGAACCGTCGTACTTTTTAAGGGTTTACTTGCAACGATGCAGAAACTTAGGCAAAGAGGGTCAATCTTCAGCATTAGAGAGCACTTGCTTAATTTTCTTGCATGAGTGGGAAGATATGGACATGTTTATCTGATGTATGACACAGCTGAGGGACTGAGATGAGGTCAGTGATAAATTACTATTCAACAGATGCCCCCTAAAGCATGAAACCTGAGAGAGTGAGAGGGGTGAAATGCTTTACAAAATCATAACTGAACTGGAACACCACCATGAAGAACTTGTAGGCGCAAGTACAACTAATATCTTTGATAGTGAAATACATGTAGTCTAGGCATGGGTGCAGCCATCCAAAAGACATATGAAACTTGGTTTATGGTATGGATGTAGCCACCCAGTTAAGAAGACCATATATAATGATAAAGGTATGGTTGCAGCCATCCATGAAGACTCAGGTATGGTCGTAGCCATCTAATCAAAGAGTCATGTATGTAATCAAACCAATCCACGCAACCTGAACATATGTAATCTTTGTCCAGGGTCTTGAAACCCTAACCAATCATAGTACAAGTTCTAGCATGCGAACAGATGTGATGAAGTTGAGCATGATAGAAGATCGCTTAATTACCGGTCAATGAGGGAAACCATTAACAAGCGCGAGAGAGACCACCAATAATGTCAATGGTTCTCAAGGTACTACCAATACAATCCACTAAGTGTGAAAAATGAACTGAAGTTGAACACTCGTGGAATCACCCAATCGAAGACCAATGATGAAAGTTTGTCATCAGGTGCGAAGAACTTTCCATTGAGGCATGCAATCTCCAAGGTACTGAAAGGGATCTCTAGATCAACCTCCTAGATAACGAGCTAGTGTCAACAGGAAAAAGTAGTAGATGGCGAAACAAAGCATCAGAGGAGGAGGTAAGGGTGCAAACTGCATAAGGATTATACTCTTGAACATATCAGCAACATGACTCCAAAATGCCGCAACATTTTGGGACCAAAGGATTGGAAGTTTAGTGGAGACATCATGGATCGGATGGAATGAGGCAAAATGACAACCCAAAACCCTAGAAGGCCAATGACGATGTAAGGATATCCCCACCCGATGAGAATAAAAAGTGTCTATGTTCAAGAGTGACTAGCTACCGTAGGTAACTAATGACAACTTCCAAATTTTTCCCCCACCATTGCTGGAGAGTACCCCAATTATTTTTGAAAAACAAGCTTGAAGGGGATAGCATATGCTTGTGATATAAGTTCGACCTTCGAATGAATCCAACCTAGTGATAGTTTAACGAGCCCTAGGAAGGAGAAGCTCGAGTCTCATCATGGTGACGAGTCCAATGTCATCAGGGTTTAACAAGTCTGACATAGGTAAAACTCGAAGTCTTTTTCATGTTTAGAGAGTTTGAAAAAGACACAAAAAAGAAAACTCCAGGGGGGTCCTTTTCATAGATTTGTATCCCTCAAGTCTGAAAAAGTAGAAAACAATACTTGAGAGAACCACTTGAAAATTTCTATCAAGGAGTACTTTTCATCACTATTGTTCCTGATCCGAAAAAGTAAAGAAACAATCGGAGACACGACATTTCATAACCAAAATCGAACTTGAAATGACAAAAGCTCGGCCATATTTTCGTGTTTACATGGTCGGAAAAGAGCTAAAATCAGGTCGCCTTTTTATTCCATTTAACGAGTCAAAAAGGGAAAATCTTGGCAATCTTTTCATATTTTATGAGTCAGAAAAGAGCTTAAAGGTGACTCATCTTAGAGGAACAAGTGGTATAAAGGGCAACAACTGGTTCCAACAACGGTGTAACTGATCAAAACATGTAATGGTCAAGAGGCTGGTTAATAAAACCACTCATCGCTGCGGTCCCTTAGGAAAGGAAAAACAACCAAGTGAAAACATATGATCATCCAAAGAGATGGTGATGATGAAACAAAAACAACCAAGGCTCATCTAGTAGAATTTAAAGGATAAAAAAAATGATCACGAGATGTAAATTGAGTATGGGTTCATGTTTACACAAGCTTGAAATGAAAAACTATGCTTGTTATAAGTTCACATGCCCCTAGCATAATGACGCAAATCAAGGTACATGCCCCCCAAGCTTCATTACATTCAACAAGGTGGATGGAATGAAGGTTCACTTTCGAGATCTTGGAAAGACTCGACTCAGATTTTACGAGATCTTAATGAAAGACTCGATTTGGAAAAAGGGAGTTGTTTCATTTTTTAATGAGGTTGACAAAGTAAAATAACTATCCTCATAAGCCTTGTTTCATTTTTTAATGAGGTTGACACAAGATCAAGAACTTTCCTCAAGGCTCCTTGTTTCATTTTTTAATGAGGTCAACACAAGAAAAGAACTCTCCTCAGACTCCTTGATTCATTTTTTTAATGAGCTTGACAAAAGACAAGGAACTATGCTCCATGATCCTTGTTTCATTTTTTAACGAGGTTGACACAAGATCAAACCATCCTCAAGCCCTTGCTTCATTTTTTAATGAGGTCGAGATGGGAACAAACTATCCTCGCTCCTCCTATTCATGGGCCATACGAGAACATGGCTCCCAAGAGGTCTTCACTAGATGGAAGAACCATGCTCTGGGAGGAATACATGTCAGTAGGCACCAACAATAGGTTAGGTTCCAATGCCCCAGTACATGATGTATGAGACCATTTGCATGCTCATCAACAGATGTGGAGACGGAATGGGTAGCCACATAATTGACCTGTGGCGAGGAAGGCACTGCATGCGAGTAAGAGCTGATAGGGGATGATGGTTGTACATGAGGCACCAGGTGACTAAAGAATGACAATTGATCTATGGTCACCATTCTTCCATCGTGTGGAAAACAAACCACATGAAAAAGCGAAGAAACAAGAGCCTCCATGGCATAAATATAATCACAACCAAGGAGAAGACTGAAATCTAAAGCACCTTCGACAACCATCACATCTATATAGATGGTTTTGCCTCCCAAATTAATAGGGAACTTCTGAAGGATCCCAAAAGGTTGACGAGTTCCTCCATCCTAGGCTAACAGATTCACACAAGCTGTGGGGAACCCAAAATTTGCCAAGTAGTGGAAGGCATAAGACTGACAGACATGCCTTCGTCCAAGAGAGTGCTAGGTACTGCCTTATCATAGGTGTGTTGTTGGAAATAATACTGAGAGGGGGGGGTGAATCAGTATTATCAGGTCAATTATTCCCTTTTTTAAAACCAAATTGTATACGCTACTTCAATTAATTAAACCCGCGTATATACGCAACTATTCAGAAGGAAACCCGCGTATACAAAGCAAACTTTTAATTTACTTTAACTTTCTGATGATGATTGTTAAGTTGTGATGCAGAATCAAATAACAAGTAACCAGAGACAGTAAAACAGAGCAGAAAGACAATCACACACAAGAACACAAGATATAAGGTGGAAACCCAATGTGGGTGAAAACCACCTGCTGCAATTCGTCTCTATCTTTCTTTAATTAGGAACTTCTGTTTACAATGTACTGGTGCAGTCCTTTACCAGTACGCAGGCTGCAACCTGCAGAGAGCTACAACTCTCTCTCATTTTCCAGCTTCTCCTGGAAGGGAGCTACAACCCCCTTTAGCTCTTGCACTAGCCAAGATACTAGTACGTAGGTGCTAGCCTACAGAAGGCTACAAACTTCTCTTTCTTCCAGGGACCACGTTTCATAAATTTTCAGACTGGATCCATGAGAATCAATCAACCATTAAGAACTTCTCCATTAACTAATCAATTTTCACAAATTAGATCTGAATCAAGTAGATATTTCTCTAAAAACTGTACCCGAAACACAGTACCAGCAACCACACACCAAAATAAAACCCAGAACACAGCAGCAATGAACAGAAGCAGCAAGATCACAATTTAAAACATATAGGCTACTTTATCATCCTGAAACATGCGTGCATACGCTTCTGATTATGAAACAACCTGTGTATACGCGATATGACTTCACTTAACCTACGTGTATACGCGCCTTCGCTTCACTGAACCTGCGTACAGATCTATAAAGGATAATTCACTCTTTCAGATATTCAATCACTAATTAACCCAGATTATCAGACTTAGAGATCAAGCAAGCGCCACATCTAGCAGATCAAAATCATATAAAGATACTATCATTCAAGCTTAAAGATTATGACCCATGAATAGATCTTATCCTTCTTTTGCGCTAAGGTTCCTCCTTCATTCAGATCTAGATCTGCATCACCACCCAATTACCAATATACTAGATCTAGCTCTTTTTCAGATATTCAATAATAATACAGATAATCCTTTTCCACATGATCTCCTTCCTCTTTTATAGACTTAGGCCTTCCACAATACCATGGTCCAAAACCATAACATTTCAATACCATGAACCCAAAACTAAGGATCAACACATCTGTCGAGACGCCATGGTCCAAAACATAGGTTCAAGTCCCAAGGACTAACTACCATGGACCAAAAGTATGATCCCCAACATATACACTCTCTTTCAATGTATAACCAGCGTGTATACGTGTCTTTGTTTAGATGAACCTGCGTATATGTCCTTTTCTTCTCTCTGAGTGCCTGAACTAAGATCTGTTACCAAAGAGAGTTGCCATCAAGGACAACACCTGTGCCATAGCACCAAACCTGTGCCATAATGCCAACATGTGTATGGTAATCTAGAAAGGCACATAGGATGGAAGACAGAATGCAGTCAAATGACTCCAGTCAAAGGAAACGACTGAACTACTTGGTGGGGGCATCGTATGATTGCCCCCATGTTCTACAGGAACCGAAGGAATCTCTTGATCAGCGGGGATAGGAGGTTCATTCTCGAACGCAAGAGAATCTGAAGAGACAAGAAGAACATGAGCAGTGTGATCATGATACTCTCCCAGAGTAGAGTGAACAACGAGTGGTGAACCCAAGTCGACACTCTTTTCGACCAATGGTTGGTCAGGAAAAGGCTTGGCACAGCTAGGCTTGGGAAAAGGAGGACGGACAAGAGAAGAATCCATATCTATCTCTTTGTCAACGGGGAGAGGATCCAAAGAGAGCCTCTGATAACCAACTAGAAGCGGAGGGGAAGAAGCTGTAAGGCCTTCCAAGACGGTGGAAGCGTGATATAGGAGCAGATAAAGGTGAAGGAGATGGTTGCCTTCATAGAGCCTATAGGGGAATCGAATCTTCCCTGCCTTCTTACCATTGCCAGTTGAGAGGGTGATGAGGGATGAGCTAGATCGTGAGACCAAACTTCTAAAACCCTAGGAATGCCAGGAGAATCACGAAGAAGATGGTTGCCCTTGCACAATTTACAAGGAAACTTAACCTTCCACAGAGGAGTAGAAGGTGGCACAACCTATGATGTACTCGGAACATTAGTTGCATGGGTGGCTGGATGCTTATCCAACTTCTTCTTCTTCTTAGCCTCTTGGGTACTAGATGTAGAATTTTCACCAGGTGAAGGAGGAGAGGAGGAGAAAGAAACAGGGGAAGAAGGTGTAGGATCAACCTTGGAATCATCGTGTCGTGATTCAAATGAAGAATACAGAGGGACATGAGTCGTGACGCTCAGGACCACCGAGGTTGAAAATAGCCAAACGGGCAAAATGATGGTTAACCCAGGCAAGGACAATGTTTCCATATATGGAGCACCGGTATTTTCGAAAGGAGGAAATGGACCAGGAGTTCCATCTGGGGGAAGACCTTGGCCGGTAGACTCAAGGACAGTTGCCATCGGGAACAAGTCTAAAAAACACCCGAACTATAATGAAGAACTCTATCTGTTACAAGGAATATTTCAGGGCATTAAATTTTATGACACAGGAACAAAACTTGACCTTTTATTGTTTCACGAGTTGAGAAAAGGACAAAAAGGTGACTCTATCTGTTGTGAGGTTCAATGAGCCTGAAAGGACAAGTGCTCAGATGATCATTTTCTTTTAGAGAGTTGAAAAGGAATGGAAGTGACTACTCTAGAGAACTAGGCAAAAGGCTTACCAGACAAATCGTAAAACTACATATACACCTTGGTGATCAAATGAAAGAGAAATGACCAAGGACTTTCCGTATAGAAGTCAATCTTCCCGAATGTTGTGTTCGTTGCATTACGGTTTGTAAGGCAGTAGACACAACTTCCTATGGATGTAGGATGATAACCTAATGGGGTCTCTCGATATATACTCGATGGTACGGGGAGCACGAGTCTGTACTAGTAGCTATTGAGTCACAGAAGGAGGAATCACCCAACCTTAAGCGAAAGCAATAATGACTAGGTTTAATGACGTTGGAGCACATCTCTAGCCTAGACCTCTAAATAATGTGTGTTAAGTTCCAATGGGTTGTTAAGTTCATTCAGTTGATTTTAGAGTTGATCTTGAATTAGGTTTCGGTTTTCAATCCCTACCGTATGTATATCAAAAATCCCTAGGATGCAACTAGAATGAGTAAAGCATCAATTGTTTCGATGAACACCTACTTAAAGAAAGGTAAAGAGTTCATTCCCAAGCAAACACAAAACCAAGAAAAGCTAATGCAAGCGTTAAGAAACAAAATTCATAAACACACTAATCCTATAGTGCATCAATACTACTAATGAAAGATTTAAAGTTTGCTTTCCAATTTCTCAAAACATGAAAATTTGTAATGCACATGTACTTTCACTTTCGTATACTAAATGAATGCAATCTCTTGATTTTTTATTTTTGAATTTAAAGAGAAAAACAAGCAAGTGTCAACCTGATTGATCCAAACAATTGTGATCTATGCTTGGTAGTGAAGAAATCGAATCAATACGAGAGACCGATTCAATAATCAACACCAAAAATCAATCAGCCAGAAAAAAAGCAACAAAAAGCCTCAAGCAAATCAATAAGATGGTTGCGCACGAACCTTGGATAGACAAGTAACCCAAGCAAATGGTTGGAAAATCTTGAAAGAGCTAAGTCATGGGGCTAAAAATAAAAGATTCATTCAAATGAAATCAAAGAGAAACAAACCTTATCCAAAGCAATCAAAACAAGCTGATGAGATACAGAAAACAGCAAAGGGGTAAGCAAGACTGATGGCTTCAAGAGGCAAAGCTATAAAAAACAACTTGCACAGGAATCGTTGCGAGCTTATAACAAGCAACTTGTGACGATAAGCCAATCGTCGCAAGTGTAGAGACAGCAACTGAGCGACATCGTCGCAGGGGTACACCTATCTTCTACGATGGTCCGATTTTAGGAATAGTCGTGACTGTATGATAGGTAATTAGCGATGCACAGTTTTACTAAAGAGGATAGGGAAACGTTGTCGTAGCTGTTAAGCTATCTTCAATGACGAGTGTAAAAAGGGTAAAAGACAAGTGACAACGCCCAAAAAAAATACCAAGCTATCCTTCCAAACAGTAATGGGAATTCCCAGATTGACCCAGGTAGTCCAAAAAACATAAGGTTGACCCAGGTAATCCAAAACAAATAAGGTACAACCCCAAAGTTCAAGAGACACTAAATCAAAAGACAAAACAAAATTAAACAAGAAGAAAACATGCAAAGGACTACCTAGCGGAGTTGCCAACTTGTGAAGTAGGAAAGTGTTCCTCCTGCAGATAGAGACAACCCCTCTAGCCCTAGAGTGGGTCTAGTCACAACAAAACAAAACAACAATCGATTTTCTTAAATAATCATTGTTGGAGGCCTACCTCAAAACGAGTGTTGGGTGAAGCTTTTGTTGCATTGCTCCAGCTTCTGTTTCTTTCTCCTTAATGAGTAATTGACCTGAAACACCACAAGAAAACAACAGAGCATGTAACCGAGAACAACAATGATCTATTTACTTATAAACTCAAGGAGTCATAAGCTATCAAGTAAATTGTACACAAGATATAGGAAATCGTTATTTATTGTATTAAAATAAATCAAGAGAAAAGCTTACAACCAAGCCTTGATGTCGCAAGCCTTCTTAGACGGTCCAGTCGTTATGTTCCTTCAAGCATTCACTCTCAAGAATGGGTCTCACAAATGGATAATATCTCTCTCTCATTCACAAACTCTAATGCAAGGTGAAGGCACTCCACAACCTCTTACCAAACTATTAGCAATTCCACACTCGTCAAACTCACACCAAAGCTATCTAATCTGCTTCAATCCAACTAGCAACCAATAACTAAAAAAACTAGCTGATGATAGCAATGGTGAATGCTTTTATAGGAGGAGGAACCTCCATAAAATGAGGGAGAGGGAGCTTATCCTCAAGGGAGGTTTCATAAAAGGTGGAAATACCATCCCAGAGGAGGAAAGGTGAACCAATCTAATCCAACAACCAATTCTAGAATCACCCAGAAGGCCGGCTATTGAACTAATTCACCAAATCTGGATTATAGCAAGTCATAAACTAGGGCTTAGCGGCAACATTGCAAGGGAGCAATGCATTTATACCAATTTTCACAATAAACATCTAGAAGACTTGCGCCAAGCCCTAAAAATCGACCATCACAGGGAATAGATGTACACCTGCGACGACATTGCAATGATACAGTTCATGACAGGGAATCGTCGCACTTTTTAAGGGTTTACTTGCGACGATGCAGAAACTTAGGCAAAGAGAACCAATCTTCAGCATTAGAGACCGCTTGCTTAATCTTCTTGCATGAGTGGGAAGATATGGACATGGTTATCTGATGTATAACATAATGGAGGGACTGAGATGAGGTCAGTGACAAATTATTATGTAACACATATGAAAGAGGAAGTCCTATATCTTCGACCTGGAAGGAAAGAGTGTAACTATAGAACTCAAAAACATCTCTACAGGAATCACAGACTATTCTACAGGAGACCCTAACTAAGCTACAGGAGATTGAAAAACTTGAGAAAAGGGTAGAAAAATAGCCAAAGGGGAAGGAGGAAACAACATAGACTCAAGAACCTAACCCCCAACCTAGTTTGGGCTCTTACTACAATCTTCTTGAGGGGGGAAATTCTTTCCACAGAAATTTGTAGTCCCACTTTTCTTTGAGTTGGAGAAAGAAAGGATAAGGAACCATAGATGGTTGCAAATCGCCAAATCCATGGGGGTAGAAGAGATTGGCCACATGGAGAACTAGCTTAAAGAGATGGGCAGGGAGCTAAGTGTTGGAAGAAATAGAGAGGCAATCAGAAGAACTCACATGGAAACAAGAAATGAGCTGCTAAGAAGACAACTGCAAGAAAAGGAAACACAATTGGCATGCATGGCTAACTGGTCTATGGAGGTACTATAGTGTAGAACACTAGCAAAATCATATGGAGTATACCTCAAAGACCAGTGGCTACAGTTTCAGATCAAAACTTTGGCACAACGAGGCATAATGACTTTTTAGAATTACAGACAATTCATGGACCTATGTGACCAAAGTTCAACACAAGATAAGGCAAAGATAGTAGAGTTCTATTTTCATAACATGGCCCTCACCGATATGAACCTATGGGATCCCAATGCTAGGCTAGGGGACCTGCAGCTAATGGCCATGGCCTCATGGATGAATCATGAGGAGAAAAGGGCAACAGAAATAAAAAAGTTGATGGAAAAAGAGAAAAATGAACCCCTAATGATCAGAGTTGAGCCATCAAACCCCATGGCTCTCATCAATACACACTAGCTGCTTGAAAATATCCTCAAAGTGCCCCTAAGTATATCAATGATCAAGCTCAGGCCATTGCACATTTTGAGGACATGGAAAGATTACTTGGAGATTATTGTATTCATGTTTGTATGAGGAGGTGGAATACACTGCCACATAGCTTGCAAATAAGGGAGTATCACTCCCCAACAGGGATGAAAGAAGCATTAAGGAGAGTGCCACTGTACAAGCACTCTATGCAGAGTTTGAAGGTCAATTGGATTGGCCTCAAACTAAGTCCCCACTGTTGTTACAACTGCTAGAGGGCAGAAAAGAGGAAGAAGAACAACAAGAGTGGGAAGAAGTGGATAGAAAGGTAGGATTCCATGATAAAGAAGAGGATCTCACATCAGAAGCATGGGATGTCAGGGAGGCCATCAGGGCCATCAAAGATGAGGAGGTGGACTAGTTGCTCAGAGGATGAGCAACACATTCAATAGGGGGGTGATGATGAGCCCCATAAATGGGTAATTATATGGGCTCATTTTGCCTCCTAACTTAGCTTAATCCACCATTCTCATTAGTTTATTGCATGTTTTCTATTATATTTATGCTAATAGAGTGAGTTGGGTTGGTCATTATGCCATGAAGTCTAATGTGTGCTTAATGTAGATTTTTGGTCAATTTTGGAGACAAAGTCAAAGATTTAATGGACATTTGGCAGAAAATATTCGAAGAAAGCAAGGGAGAGGTTTATAGGAGGGTGTCCCCCTCATTTATGATTCCCTACTTTGAATTCTCCTTTAGGAAGCTTGGACCACAAGCAGCCACATCAATGCACCAAAGAGGCAACTGAGCAAGTGGAGGATAACTTCTGTCTATCTCAAGTTTTGGGAGCCAAGCCTCCCTGATTTTAAGGAAGCTATTGGGAGCTTGAGTTATATAAGTAGAGAGGCCTAGGGCCTCATTAGGTTGTTGAATATTAGTCAAATTTTCAAACTTTTGTTGCAATTTTACTCTGCTCAACTTCGAGCTTACTTTTGTTGAAAGTCTCATGTAATCTTACTATTATTTTGATAATGAAGATGAGATTGTTTTTGAGCTAGCACTGAGTCACCTCAGAGGGCTAAAGCTCTTGGTTTATGGCCCAATCCAAGCAGCCAAGCACCTCTTGTCTTCTATTTATATGTTTTGTTTCAGTTTATGAATTAATTGTTGTTAGATAGATTTCTTTCTTAGTTAAGGATAGGTTGCTTTTGGTGATTTAGCATGTTGTTTCTATTTCAATTTGTTGTAGTAGGTTGAGCAGTGATAGGAAAAGGATACAAAAAGGCCATCAACAGAGCCTTGGTCTCCTTTCCTCCCTTTGGGACCATGAACTAAGGCCAAGACCCTCTTGCTGCCACAAAAAACACAGATTTGCCTTTTCCATAGGATTTCTGGTGTTGCAGCTTATTAAAAGGTTCATTTTTGTTGTAGATCTATTCCACCATGCTCATTTCTTTCTTTGCAATAAATTTCTTTCCATGCTTCCTTTCCATATTGCATTGTTCAACATTTACTTTCCTATATCAGAATTTAGCTTAGCTTGATGCAAAGTTCTTTTTTTTGGTGTAGCTAGTTTCTTTGCTTGCTTAATCTCAGTGTTTGGTTTTTATTTCTCTAGCAGTACATCCCTGCTCATAATAATTCAGCCAATCAGCCATCATCATCTCTCTTTGATCCATGTTCCACAGGTCATCCAAAGTCCCTTCTAAATTTGCCTTAATTTTCCACACTTTTCTCATAAACTTTCCTTTCTTTCCTTGAACAAGTCCAACCATCTTTCTCTTTCCTAATCCTTCTTGATAAATTTTAAACACCTTAACACATCCTTCTAGCCTTCAACTACCATTTCCACCCATTTTCCCACCTTCAAAACCTCTAAAACAGATCTCGGCATCCTCCTGTAGACCTCCTATAGATCCCCTACATCCTCCTGTAGATTTTCCTATAGGTGTCTTTTTGAAGTACGATTGCAGGAAAAGCCTCCAAAAGGCCACATGGGACCTCCTAGGACCATCCACACCTTCCTACACCTCTACAAAACTCCAAAGTCGCCCTCCATTGCCACCTAATCACTGCGACATTCACAAACAAATAAATTACATGCATGACAATTTTACCTAAAAATACATAAAAATCCAAAAATATGTTTTTTTCTCATTTCCTTCTATAAATAGATTGGGTAGATGTTGTTTGCTTCCTAGATTAAGTAATAGCATTCATTTCACGATGTTTCATCTCTCTTTCTACAAAAATAAGATTAGTTGGTTAATTAGGGTTTGTTAGGTTTGCTTTGCATATTTAGTCTTCTTTCTCTTCCTGCAAGTAGAGTAGCCTCTGTAGAGTAAGTTTTCCTTTCTTTCATCACATATAAAACTTCTTCTAGAATTCATAGAAGTTGGCTTGAACTCCTCGTGATCTTGTGCCAGCTGACCAAGTGATAGCCTGCAGTAAGAACTAGTATTTGTGCATACAGCACCATCGCTTCCAAGTTTGTTACGAACTACCGGGTTGATAAAAGTAAAGTAGGAAGCCCAGGAGTTTCCGCATTATTGTTGCAATAATGGTGCTCACAAAGAAGCATTATGAAACATAATACAGGGAAGTGGAGTGGCAAGTGTGGGATGAATGGGACATGGGACTCAGTTCCTTTCTATCACAAGCACATGGTTATCATTTTTCTAAAGTGGAAACAACCATTTCCATCCCTCATAGTGGTGCAAATTCCATTTGATCTGGGTGTGGCTAGTTTGCAGAACGGGGAAAGAAACTTCTTCTTGATTGTATTGGACTAGGATGGATATAAAGCTCTAGAGTCTGGTAAACCATCTAGGAGAAAATTAATTCCTTCCATTCTCTGGTATATTTATTTAAATCAGTTCAAAACTTTGGAAAAGGTGACTGATGACCTCTATGGGGAGATGGGTCATTGTAATGGTTTAATGAATTCGACTACAATATCAATTAGTGTAAATGGAAATATAAGAAGTTTGGTTTTTCCTCAATCATTATGTTTCTCTCTATGTTGGGCTCAATCTTGGGCTAGCCATGTTTAGTAGTATGATTCCATCCATACTTGGTCTAGGAAGCTTCTTGAGAAGCCTTGGTGGGCATATTTAGTTCATATACAGGTTGATTTTCATGGTGGAAGTAGACCTTGCAATTCGAAGAAAGGAGTCGAGGTTTGGTTGGGGGGCATCCCTAGATTATACTGTATCCATTCAAGAAATTCAATGAAGTGTTAAAACCTAGTTGGAGGAAATATGATTTCTCAAACCTGCTTTGCTGTTGGAGGTGGTTATGACCAATGGAGTCTATGGACAAAGTCATAATCACATGCAAGTATTTCGAGTGAAGGTTGTTCAAGATTGCAAAAAGGTTGGTTGCAAAAAGGTTGGTTGGGGGTATTAGGCATGGGAGGATTAATTCATGTCCTTGTGGCTTGATGGTTTTGGGAGCTCAACAATCACCCTTTGCGTGGTCAAGAGGTGGTAGCGGAAGTCGTCCCCTAAAGGCTTTCAAGTGGCAAGAAAGTGTAGGATTAAGACATGGGTTGTCCACACAAAGTTTAGTTGACTCATCTGCTATAGAGGCGTGAATTTCTTTAGTTGGACCTCATCACACTCAATTTGAAACATATTGACAATAGGGAAACAATCTTCTATGTGATGGACAAAGTGAAAAATGTGGAGACCAAAACAGAGAGGCGGGATGATGAGATGGATGTACTCAGAAGGTGGATAGAAGAACTGAAGCTACAAGTATCCAATTTAGCAAAAAATCTAAATGACTCTATGAGCACAAGTGCACCATCAATTACAGAGTGTCCAAACTTGAATGAATATGCTCAAACAGAGCAGGTCCAGTCGCAACAATGATTTTTCCGTCTATAAGATGGAATGTAAATTTTGGTTTATATGGGCTCAGTTTTGTAAGGTGCGTACCCACAAAACCTATATTTTTTCAGTTTGTATTCAACTCTTCTAGAAAACTTTGATGATATGTTATATGAGAGGGCTCAGTAGGATCTATGGAAATAACTTTGTAAAATTGATGGACCTGCCAAGTTCTAGACACATATTTACAAATAAATATAAATTCTCATCCCTATTAAAAATGTATCAATTTCAAAATATTTCTTATAATTCTAACCCTTTCAATATTTTTACTTATAGAAAATATGGTGATTTAGGAATGTTTCATTTAAATTTTTTGAATACAAAAATAGAATTTTAAAGAAACCCAAATAATTTCCTTATTTGTTTGCTAAGATTCAAAAACCAGATTTAATTTCAAATAGGCATTAACCATCATTATCAATCTTGAGCACATAAGGGCCAGATCAATTGGAAATCATTAGGTTATGAAGTGTTAAGTAAACCATTAGATTTAAGGTTCAAATCCCTTGTGGGTTAAGTATTAATATTTAAATTATAATTATTCAATTTATAAACTTTTCATACTTTGAAAATAAAAGAAAGATATTAAATTAAGTTTAAACAAAACATAAAAACGTAGAATATTGATTTTAAAATAATGTCAATCCGCTATATAAAATAAAGCTTAAAGATGTTATAATTTGGAATTTTTACTATTTTTTTAATCATTTTTATCCAATATTTAGTAAAAGAATTAGAAGAATTGTTGAAATTGTAAATATTAATTGTTGAGATTGTACAATCCAAGTGTTGCAAAAAGGATTTTAGATGATGTTGAATCCATTTTTATAATAAAAATAAAAAATCAACAATGAAAAATAGTAATTCCAATAATTCCTCTATAATTGAATTGTAATATGTTTGTTAAAATAAAATATAAAAATTTAGACATCTTCATTGGATAATACTTCAGTTTGATTTCAAATAATTTAAAAGCATTTTTATAGCTCCTTGGGGGAAATCAATTGATAATGATCGTGAAAATGAAATATTATGTTTTAAGAGATTTCAAGTTCAAACCCCTTGAGTTTACCCAGGAGTTCATCTAAGGGTTATAATAGTAGCAATTGGAATCGACCATATATCACATAAATATGAAACCAACCAAGTTGTTGATTCCTTTAATAAAAACTATAAAAATAATTTTATTTTCTTTTTACCATTTATATTTAACAATAAATTTTTTATTAAAATTTTGATGGTTTGAAGATATCCTTACTATCAATTATTGGTTTGTGTCAAATGCAATGCATTGCTTTCCGTCGCTTTCCTTTCATGCTTGAGTGTGGATAACTCCATATGCTCGGAGATGAGTAACAATTTTGATTAGGGTTAATAATTTTGATGGAGACTAAAGCGGATAGAAGTCGATTTTAGGTGGGGAAGCCTTTGGAAGTGGGCCATACCCTTATCCTTGAGTAAGATTCGACCATCAATTAAGTGGCTAGGAAAAACTTTAGAAAATATTTATTTATTATGGGAAAAGGGATGATTATGAAATGGATGCAAAAATATCACTAGTAACATTTAGATTCATTTTCACTTTCCTTGGAAAGGGGCCAAAGTGGCCATGAAGAATTATAATTTGCAGTGAATTCCACGTCACCCTAGCCATATGACGTGTAGAAAGTTGATGATGAACGCCCCTACCTTACAAGACAATAAATGGTTTTTATGATGCACCTTGGGAACTTTATGTAGAAGTTTGAGTGGAAATGACATTCGTTACTATTTCATTGGAAATGCGCTCATGAAGTGCATGCTGAGAAATGCATTCAGTGAAGGACCAACCCTCCCCATGATCACTAAATGTTGACCTATCATTTCAAAAATATCTCTTGTCCCATTAAAATCACAATCAAGGTTGGACAATGTGTCATCTAACTGGTCCCATATGGATACTTCCATGGTGTTAAATAGGTAAGTAAAAGTTGAAGAAATTGTGTTTTGTCTCTAGGGAGGAAGTAAGTTTCATCTTAATTCAAATCTTGAAAATGATTATGCTAACTTGTTCCACTCAAAAAATGAGGTGTTTTATATTTAATTTTATATTTTTATTTTTTTAGTTAAAATACGAATTTCTAATGGGTTGAGTTGGTTTGATGAAATGATTGTGAGGTAGGTGTTGTATAGATTTAAAATTTTAATGAGATTTTCGTTTATTAAGATAAAAGCTAGAAAATGTAAATATTTGAGGTTTATTTTGAAATATTTTGACTTTTTGGTAAATAAAAAGTTATTGACATATTTTGTTTGTGGGTTGTTAGATATACTTTTAAACTATACTGACAATCAATGATTTGATCCAAAATTTTACTTAAATCATTTTAATGAATTAACAATTTTTATGATTAGATAAATTTAAACTTTCTATGTTTTAATTTTTCCAACAACTATTATCAAAATTTGACAACGAAATTATTGGAGAGAGCACAACTTTGCATTGTTTAAATCACATTTTCAAGGAAAATTTAAAGTGATAAATTCCATAAATAAGTCAAAGTTCTATGCTTTTCGCATAAAAAGATTTACTAATTTCCATTTTTTATAAGAATTATTCGCCTAAATTTTATAGGATAATTTATTTTACTTTAAAAATCAACATATTTATATAAAAGATTCTCAAAATTTCTAATGGTAAATAACTTTCTTTTTAAAATTTTCACATATAAATCAATTTAATACCTCAAAAAACTCAAAACACTTAAACTATACACCCTTAATAATTAAAATTTACAATTCCAAAATTTCCAATTAAATTTTAAACATAGAAAATTGAAACTACACACCATTTCAACTGCACATTGAAAATAAAATGAATACAAATTTCTATTTTAATATAAGCATATATCAAAGGGGTCATGTTATTAAAGTAACAAAAAGCAAGGACCTATCATCATAAAGTGAAATAACCAGAGACCTTTCATCATAATGTGAGATGTTGTTGCAAGTGGTGGACAATAATGGCTGTTTGTCGGTCATTCAAGGAAGAGGTCAGTGAAAATGGTCCTATGTATATAATTACTAATGACACTGAAATAGGAAATGGTCATTCTAGACTCTTATTGACTTGTTGACTGTTTGAAAAAGCAATTTTATAGATGCTAAGTACATTGTATCAAAGTCTTGTCAACCATTGAAGTGGTTGTTGGAACCAACTCACTCCCATTTTTTAAAGTTTCAAATGTCTTGATTATGCTTTGAGCTTTTCCCAACCTTTGTCTTTTAAGTTTGCAAACTTAAAGGAAATTTAAATTTCTCAAAATATTATTAAAAAACAAAAAAAACTTGATAAAACGTTTCAGCTGGTTAGAACAAACAAACATAAGAAAACTTATGTTAGTTGCTTAGGTCCTCACTTTTCAACTCCGAGATTTTCGATCTTATGTGTTTTTTTTTTGTCCTTTTTTTTTAATGGGGATTTTTGTGAATGAGAGCAATGTGTTATCTATATATATATATAGAGTGAACAGTTGTAATATTTGTCCCAAGGAGTGCATATAATGTTTATTATTATTTTTTCATTAATAAAAATTGTTTGTATAATAAAATATATTTTTGTTAGTTTTTTATTTTACTAAATATAAATTTGGATTAGTGATATCATTAATATAATGTATTTTATTAAAAAATCTTAAATGAAGTTAAAATAGATAAAGTAGATCATTATTTTTGTAATAAATATGAAAGATGACAAAATAGGGGATCTTATTAAGTTATTACTCTAGGAATTTCTCAAGTGGTAAAGGAAGAAGATGATAGATTAGTTTGCCAAATTTGTTAGTGGGTTTTAGTTGTGAAGGATGCGCCTTTAACAAATCTTAGTTTTTTTCTTTTCTCTTCTTTTTTCTTTTTTTTCTTTCTTTTTTTGGGAAGAATGACACTTTTTAATTTATAAGTTAACACTAATATTTACTGATTGAAGATAAAATGAGTATATAAATTTTGGGAAATAATTAGATTAGTAAGAGGGGTATTTTTTCAGTGACTTTTCAAAAAATGATTATATTACCATTGCACGTCATTGCATCCTTGAAAGCCTTTCCTGTGTCAAGTACTAGTGGGAATCCCACTAGTAGCAAATGATAGATGACTTTGAAATGTTTAAATGCATGAAAGAACCCACTTTGGAGGATTATGTGGATGCTCTTGCAGATTTTTTATCTTTTATTTTTTTGGTGTGTGGAAATCCATGAAGACTAGTACATGAGATGCAAGATTTTTTATCTTTTATTTTTTTGGTATGTGGAAATCCACAAAGACTAGTACATGAGATGGACCACCTTGCACTAGGGTCAAGACCAATTTGGTGATCCATCTAGGAGTATACTAACACCTTTCTTACATTTTCTATAACTAAGCAATAAGGACTTAAAGTAGAACAAAATTAAGAAAAAGTCTTTCGGTAGAAACCACATAAGCGAAATGTTTGGCCAACGTGTTTCGAACCAACTGGTGTGGTTCATCATCAGGACCATATGAAGAGGCAGACCATGACAAAGGCTTAAATAGAGAGCAATATAGAGACCATAATTTCAAGTAATGACTATTTTTGAAAAATAATATTTAAATTATGATATTAGTTTATTAAAAATCAATATTATTAAGTAACTGCTATATTAAACGGCTAGTTTTTGAAAAAAAAATTAACTAATTTATTAAAATCTTTATTAAAAATTCTATTAATGAGAAATAATAAAAAAATATAACTAACAAGAATAAAAATCAAAGTCAATAATACTTAAATTATGATATTAATTTATTAAAACAAATATTATTAAGTAATGGCTATATTAAACGGTTTGGTTTTTGAAAAATAATATTTAAATTAATTTATTAAAATAAAATATTATTAAAAATTCTATTATAACTAACAAGAATAAAAAAAATCAAAGTCAAACTTCAAACAAGGAGGGAAGTCAAAAATTATAAAAAGGAGTCAGGACCCTAATCGAGACAAGATCATATATATATATATATATATATACAATGGAAAACCCTAAACATCTAAAAATGTAACCCTAGGAGATGAACCGCCAAAACTATGGGCCCCATTGGGGTAAATTGGTACATCAATTTCCCAAGGTCATAACTTTGGCATACAGTCCCCATTTGATGCACACAATGCCTCATTAGAAATATCTTTTTGAGGAATACAATTAATAGTTTTAAATGTTTGTAAACAACACACATTTTATCATTTTCCAAAAAAACGTCATTTAGGGCCTCAAAATGGCTCCGGAAATTCATGACCCAAAAAACTGCCAAAAATAGTAAATTGTGCTACAATTATGGAAACTAAAATAAATAATGGTACAATGGTAGGGTTCCAAGTGGGATAGGAGGGTGGCCACCAATATCACCTAGATCAATCCTCCACCTTAGGAAGCAATGGTCCCCATTACATTGAGTTCCTCCATGAGATGGGGAAACTTCAACTCAACTTGGTCCCTAGTGAGCCACTTTCCTTGGTCTAGGAGCTGGATAAATTTGACAACTGATACAGCTGGATCCTCTGCTGGTGAGTGTTCCTAATCTGGATGTCCATGATCCGATCAGCGGTGGCCTGTTCCATGTAGTTTGGTTTTAGCTTTGTTGGTGTGATTTATTCTGCAATGTTTGATGTGTCTAGTAATGGGGGAAAGTATGGTCGAAGGTGGTCCACATTGAACATTAGGTGCAATCAAAGGAATGAGGAAATGTTGAGCTCAAAAACATTGTTTCCCACAACCTTGGTGATGGTGTAAGGCCCATATTAGAGTGGTTTGAGATTCCAAAGGGCTTCGGTAAGGCATACTTTCTGAAAATGAAACCAAAATTTCACCCCCACTTGAAACTTGTGTGGTACCCGATGTTGATCACATTGTTGGTTGTACTTGGAATTGGACTTCTCCAATATGTCATGAACCTGCTAGCGGATGTGTTAGATGCATTCAATAAATTTGGTTGTTTTATTGTCCTCAAACATTACATGTGTGGATTTTGTTTGTGTAGTCACATGAGGCATGGAAACATCAATCAGACACAATGGTTGAAATCCTAGACTGACCTAAAAGGGACTATGACGAGCTATGGAGAGCTCTGTTATAACGGTGCTACATATAGGGAAGACCCTCATCTCAGGTTCATGGATGCTTAGAGTTGTACATGTGGAGTGTGTGCACTATCATCTTGTTGACGACCTCTATCTGGCCATTAGTTTAGGGATGGAATGCAATCGACTTAGTGAGCTTAATGTTTAATAGTGACCAGAGGCTTGACCAGAATGTGGTCATGGACCTGCTATCTCGATCTGATATAATGGTCTACGAGCTCCCAAAATGTACCCACTCTTGTTCAAAGAAGGGTTTGGTAGTGTCCTCTATTATGATACTCTTCTTGCAGATCGCTAATATAGCCATCTTAGAAAATCTATCCACAAACATAAATACACAGTCCTTACCATGCTTGGTAGAAGGGAGGCTATATAGATAGTTGGGAGTAGGCAAAGGAGCATACAGACCTTTCTTCTTGATGGTTGGCCCGGTGACGATGCATACAGTGCAGGATATGATATATTTCCCAACATCATGTCAGAGTTTTGGCCAATAAAAGTACTTTGTAGTACAACCATAGTTTTCTTTGCACCAAAGTGTCATGTGATTCGACTGTAGTTTTCCTCCCAAATCAGCTTGGAACGCTCGCTTAAAGGAACACAAAGGTGGCCCAGGTAGCATAATAATGCATCCTAGAGGTGGAAATGGGGAACTTGCTTGCCATACACTAGCATCTGGTATGTGGAGGTGAACTATGGATCACTTTTATATAATTGCAACCATCCAGAGGTCTTGTGGCCACAAGAGTTGAGAAAAATAGTCAATGATGCAACTGAGCGTTGATTGAGGCAATTTGCAACATGATTTGTGTTTCTCTTTTTGTATTTAATGTTCAAGTGGAATTGTTGTAGATATGTAGACCACTTCTAATGGCAATCATTTTGCAACTTCCCTTGTGTTTATATAAACTGAAGAGGTTGATGGTTGGTGTGGATGACTGTCTCCTTCCCCAGAATGTAATGCTTCCATTTACAACAAGCCTGCATGATGGAATACATCTCTTTAGCATAGGTGGGGTACATTTGAATTGTATTGAAACATTTCTCACTATGATAGGCCATTGGATGTCCGTGTTGGGTGAGGAGTGTACCAATACCATAGACAGTGGCATCTGTCTCAATTTCAAATGGATGTTACAAGTCTACCAATGTGAGTATTGGTGCAGAGTAGAGATGATGCTTAAATTCAATGAATGCCTTTTGTTGGGACTCAGACTAGGAAAAATTTTCTTTCGCTCCACCCTTGGGAATCTAACTCAAAGGCCAAGTGATATGGGAGAATCCCAACATGAACCTCCGATAAAAAATTGCAAGGCCCAAAAATTTGTGAAGCTCTGTCAGATTGGTTGGGGCTGGCCAATCCTTAATGACTTTTATCTTAGTCAGATGCACATGCACAACTCACTCATCCATGATGTAACACAGATATTGGACCTAACTCATGCCAAAGGTTCATTTATCCAATTTGTCACATAGTTTTTGCAGCCGTAGGCTTTGAAGGACATGCCGAATGTGTTCCAAGTGTTTTTCCCAACTCTTGCTAAAGATGGACTCTATTGGAACCTTGTAATAAGCAGACTTTAGATCAATCTTGCTTAAATACTTGACCCATTTGAGTTGGTCGAGAAGTTCATCAATCTGTGGGATTTAATACCTCTTCTTGATAGTGATTTTGTTCAGTGCCCGATAATAAATGCAAAACCTCCAAGTCTAATCCTTCTTCCGTACACGTATAATCAGGCTCTCAGAAGGTAAATAACTTGGTCAGATGTTCCCTTTTTGCAACAACTCCTATATTTGTCGATTGACATCTTCATTTTCTAGAATGGAGCAACGATAAATCACCCTATTGGGTAGAGGTACTCCGGGAGTCAGATCAATCAAATGCTTGACTTGACAGTGTAAGCATACCCTTGTGGGTTAGGAAAATGTGTCCCTATATTCTTCCATGACCTTATCCACATGCTTCTGTTACGTGGAGGAACCCTTCCCAGGAGCCATGGATGTGGCCACGATATTCCCCTTACTTTGAGAGTGAATTAGAAAGAAAACAAATTTCCTAGTCTGGGAGATGATCTCACTGCAATTCTTAGCAGAGATCAAAGAGATGGTTGTAGGAGGGGCTACCTATGGTATCTTGTATAATTTATTTCCAAGTAATAACAATGTGAGGCCTTGACTCATACACAACATGGCACTTCCACAAGTATAGTTGGCCTAATAGTACATCACAAACTTCAAGAGGAACAACATCACACAATACATCATCCATGGAGGGCTTGATGTTGTAGGGAAGGTGACATTGTTGGATGACGTGGAGATCTTGTCCTTGGTGAAGCCACCCATTGGTGTATGATTATAGGTGTGGTGTGGTTGGTAGGCCCAACTGCTTCATGAGATCTATTGAAATGAGGTTCTTTTGGCTCCCACTGTTGGATAGTGGATCCCCCGTGTAATGGTTTTGGGGCTTAAAGCCCACAATTTTGGGTACTGGTATTGTAAGGGCTCTGTGAAGTGTGCAGAGCACGAATTGTAATGAGTCAAGTCAAAGGGTAGTCTACCCTAAAATATTGTAATCTAATATAGAATGTGTCGGCCTACCCATGGTCCACAAACCATGGGAATGTATAAATAGAGCGAGGCTCAAGGTGTAGAAGGCAGTTTTTGGAAGCTAGGTTCTAAAAGTGATATTCGCTCTGAGTTTGTAAGTCCAAGTCATAGGTGGTAGTAGTAAGAGTAGGATTTGCAGCTATGTGTGTAGAGGCTTGGACCCCTGCAGCTGTGTGCATGGACCCCTGCAGTTGAGTGCGCAGGGTGGAATTGGATTGTACTGGAACAAAAGATTAATAAAAGAGAAGTGTTTCTGAAATATTGTGCATCTGCTCATTGATCTGTGTGGTTATTCTTCTGTTATGGTTTTCAACATCTCTTTAAGGTTTATGTTTGCACGCACTAGTTACAAATATTGAATGATTGATAAAACTACTGAATTAAGTCAGATCTATAATAAAAAACATACTAAGGATAAGGGATCTAGACAGTGCCACTTTTCACTTGGTACTAGGGCTACGCGAAGGACGGATAGTTGCGCGAAGCAGTACAAGTGTGAAAGATTGGTTCGTGACCTTTCCAAACCTCATCAAGACATCCCTAGGGTGTGGAAACTTGGTTCCAGCACCCTCCCATACTAACTTGGGTGAGACCTCAGTCTGCACTCGGCGAACTATTGCCGAAAGGGCCAGTAGTTTCGGGATTTATTTGGCTAAAACATTTCTGAACCTGGGTCAGGCCCCAATAAGCCAACAATGGTTTCGTTGCCGAGACCGGGATCTACCTAAGGGATGTCTGATGTCAGAACACTGGAACCCTACTAAGAAGGAAATTGAAGATTGGTTGGATCAGAATCTCCATGAGTTTGTAATACAGGAAAACAAACCCCGTAGATATATGAGAAGAGGTGGCTGGATCACTACATATATATAGAAATCCACGAGATCTTCTTCGCCACCTTTTCTTCAGAGTTGTATGATTGGATCACAAGGCTAGCTAACAGCCAGGGAAGTTGCAAGCTCGATCAACTGATAGTGTGGACTCCACAGTCAGTGCGCAGAATAGAGGCATCATAAGATAAGATCGCGCGAGCCATAAACCATTGGCTCGAACGGATAATAGGAGGGTTTATCACTGAATTCGCAATAGACACAACTGTGAGTTATAGCGAAGCAGAACAACGTTTCCTCATGGGACCACGAGGTAGGTACATAAAATCCCTGAATGCCTGGATTAAGATGTTGTTATGTGAAAAGCAGGTTATGAGAATACATTAATGAGTGGAGCAACGTGGAGCAGAAAAAGCTACAAAGGGATTGAAGGGTTAGGGAACAGTCCTTTAATTTTGTCTTCACGAGAGAGTGAGGAAGAGTGTGCTTGGGTTTCCCTAAGAAGTGTGGTCAGTCTGATAAGGTAGTGCATTCTGCAACTATCACCTCCACTTATGCCATCACCCGCTTCACCTACTTCACCTCCATCTTCAGCCACCCCACCTCCACCAAACACGCAGTTCAGCATGGAAAGCGTGATCCAACTACTCGTATTAAGAGGAGTAGGGAACAAGGACTCGGATCAGTTCTTGTTTGTGGTAAGAGCAGTGTGGGAAGCACATGGGGTCACATATGACAACATTAAGAAGGCCACACTAGTAAGTGTGTTGTAGGATTGCGTGCTGACATGGTATATTAAGCACTCGAATGATCATCCAAATGCAGGACTAATGGAGATCTAGAATGCATTAAATAGAGAATTTAGCCAACCTAAATTAGAAATACAGTCGATCATCAGATTTAAGGAGATCGCAATGCTTCCAAGTGAAACCCCCTGAGATTTGGATCAGAGGCTAAGAAGTACAATCCGCAAGGCTAATATGAAATTGATGGATGCGCAACAACGTGCGTGCTTTGTGGTGTCTTTGACACCACACTTGAGGACAACACTATCATAGCAGAAGCTCTCAACCCAAGCAGAAGCATTGGAAATGGCGATGAGGTTGCATGAAACACCAATATAGGGTTCAGGGTTGGGAGTCCAACAAATGCACGTGCAACTACAAAACCTATGCTTGGAGATGCAGAGTTTGTGATCCAGGAGGATCCATTGATCCAATTGTATAGGTGTTCAAAGTGTCGCCATCGGTGTTCATGGGTGTCGTTCACCATCGATGTCACTTCAATTCAGTTTTGATAGTGTTGGTTATGATCAGGTTGTTCAGGTAATGTTCGTCGTTATGGTTTTATGGCATTTAGCAGAGATGGTTTAGCGCCTGGTTGTCGACTTGAGTTTGTCGACAGTTCCCCAGGGTTTGGTCAATGACATGTTTTTTGTCAATCGACTTTACATAATTTGATGTGTCGACATCAGTGTTGTCAATGGCATAGATTCATCATTCGAGTTATCATTGTAAAGATAGTTGGAGTCGACAATGTGCGTGGGTTGTCATCGTGGTAGAGGATCGATATCATCATGTGTTGATGATGGGCATGGGTTTATTGTCGTCATGTGATGAATTCGTGAACGTTGCATTATGACAATGTTTTATACATGGGTTTTTTAAAATAAATCCTAAAACTATGCCTAAATTCTTCAAACCCTAAAACCTATGCTAAACATCAAAACCTAGCCTAAAAGCTATGATAATACATTAATCCTATGCTAAACAATGTATTAATCTCTAAACCTATGCTACACCCAACCATATCAAAATCCATTGAAAAACCTAAGTCCTAAACTGTTTATTACACTCTCGGCCTTTCAAATGTTAAAACAATACACTAAACCAATGAAGATACATTACAAACAATGTAAAAACCAAATAACAGTCCAAACCATTAGTGGAGACCACATCAGGGGACCATGTGTTATGTGACCACAACGGAAACCTAAACAGCTACCGCTAACTATAACTGCGAGGGGAGGAGTCAACTGTGCGGTAGAGGTGTGCCATGTGAATGCGGAGGGGAAACCGCGTAGTTAGCGGGCCATTAGCGAAACCGTCAGCAAGTTAACTGTGATTCTAAAATGATTGTGCACATGCGCTGTTAGCATGCCTTTGCTTAGTTAGGTTAACCGTTGCGGTTAACGGGCTATTATAATGTTTTTTTTGGGTTTTAGTTTGTTAAAATTGGTTTTTATTTAATTCGACCACCATGACTAAACCCTAAGGTGTCCCCTAAGGTGTCAAAACAAATCCTCTTCAAACCTACAAGTCAACCAATTCATCCAAAATGTAGCCAAGGAGGTTATTATGTATTTACAGGGTTATAAAAGGCAGAATGGTCCATTGAGGACAGGAGAGTGAGTTTATAGTTTTGTGTGCAGATTCTGGAGAGATATAGTCTGTTTTGTTTTCAGGATTTCGGGAGCACCGGGAATCGGATTGAGAAACCATAAGCGGCATTGGAAAGCTGGTTCAGTGAGATTTCTGTTGGCAGATGTTAGAATTGCCTGTGTGCAAGTTCATTTTGGCTAATTCGCTGTGTAATCCACTTCTTCTTTCTCATTCCTAATAAAACGGTCGCCCATCTTGAAAGCAGACCTGGAGATCTAGTTCATCAGGGACGAACTCCGTAATCAATATCATTGTCTGGTATATCAGTGTTTTCACTGTTTACACCTCTGTTTTGCATATTTCTTATGGTTTATCAGTTGTTGTAAAGTGTTCTTCTCCAACAGTTTTCCTCATTTTCTGTGCTTTCGGTTTTCATTCAATTCACTAATGGCTAATCAACTCTACATCAGTATTTAATATATGATCATATCAGATCATTTTGAAGTAGGATAGGGCACCTCGGTCAGATGCGCATGAAGAAGTGTGGTGCATAAAATGTAAAGGCCAAGGCCACGATAAGGATCATTGTCTAGTATTTTCGAACTATTTGGCGCGAGGGGGACCAATGTTGTTGAGACCAGAGGCACAGTTAGGCCCAAGTGTGGCACTCGCGCTCTGGTGCGCAATTTTTCAGGTGGGAGGAAAGCACATGACGGACAACTATCACCTGTTATAGTACACACAGACTCGCAGTAGCTATTTTGTAATTTCTATAGATCAGTGGGCCAAAATGAGCGAAACTGTCAAAGTTATGAATTGTTGATGGATTGAACACCTACCTACAAGATGCAAATAGAGGCGTGAGGTCAGGATCTAGCTGCAGCAATAGTGCGTGGTGGATTTCAAGGGCGAGGTCGAAGATGAGGAGGAATGGGACCCGGACGAGGGCATGGACAAATAATCTGCTATAATTGCAGAGGACTCAAGCACTACGCATGTGACTATACAAATCCGACCAGAACATGTTGTCCATATTGTTATCAGTTTGATCATGAAGCAGTAGATTGTCCAACATTGATCATATAGATGTGCGAGAAAGGGGTACTATAGCCTACTCCAACTCAGAATATCCAAATGATGAGGTCTAAACCGCGTGAGGAAGACCCCAACGTGAACATGGTGCTTAGAAGTGGCGCGACCATAGGGGAAGATAAGGGAAAGCAACCTGGGGACGATACATGGGTTCGCAAGGCTCCTATGAAGGAACTTGAGTTTGACTTGGAACATGCAAGGGAAACGTTTATGGAAGCAAAGAAGAGCTTCAAGGACGCCTCTACTTCAGGTATTAAGGATCAACCAGAACTGAGAATGGATCCTTCTATGCTTACTACCTTTTTAGAGACATGCATGAAGCTACTACGAGACAATAAGGCAGTTAAAGGACTACAAGAGCTAATCACTAGGTGCACAGGGTTAGGGGAACCACATGTAGTTCGAAAGATGGGGAAGCATGCTTTGCGCACCAGGAAGGAAATGTGGTTGACAGTGCAAATTGGCGAATATGAGATGGATCGGGTAATCCTAGACCTCGGTTTGGACACGAATGTGTTACCAAAGCAGACATGGGAATGCATGGGTAGGTCCTCATTACAGTGGTCTCCTATTCAATTATGGATGGTGAACCAACAAAAGATCATTCCCATGGGAAGATTGCAAGGGGTAACAGTGGACATTGAAGGTGCAAGCACGCAAACAGAATTTGAGGTAATAGAGATTGTGGATGACAGTAACCCTTACCCCACGTTGTTAGGGATAGATTGGGCCACAGATATGAATGGAGTCATCAACCTGAGGAAGCGGAAAATGACTTTCGAGAAAAAGTCCCTATGCATAGTAGTTCCACTAGATCCAACTGAAGGAGCGTGCTACATTGAACCTGTGCGCGAGGATGACAGCGACAATGAGCTAGATTGCATTTACCAGATAATGGCACAAAACCATGATCGAGTGAACCCGACTAAAGATGGGAGAATCTCATGGGAGCATGACAATTCCTGTATTTCGGATTCAGACGAAGAAATACAACACTAGCAGAACTGGTTGCACGAAGTAACAACGCTAAATTGCAACATGATGATTAGATCACTATAGTGTGTGGTGACCGAAGCAAGGGAACTACCAACTTATGATGGGGAAATAGGCATGGATGAATTCTTAGACAAAGTCGAAAGGTCAGTACCAAAACAACAGCGGTACGGTGAGATGGAATGGGCATTGTGAACAACACCGGCACAATGGTGGCAGACACACCAGAAGAATATTGGGAGTTGGCGCGAATGTCGAAGAAGGATGCACTTATGGTTTGGAAGTCCCTAGCATCAAATGCGAGCCAAGTAGCCATGGAAAAATAGTTTGCGCGCCCACCTATGTCAATGGGTGCAGTCGTGTGTTAGGCAGGCACATCCCAGGCTAAGGATAAAAAATCAGAACCCGATGTGGCAACAGAAAGAGCGACACACACCATAAATACCCGATGGCAGAGCATTCACAAGGCTATGCGGAATCATGAATAGAGTTTACCAGGAAGGATGGACGGATTGGGACCTACACGTACTAGCGGTTCGATGGGCCTATAGGACCATAAGAAAAAACTGGAGATTGGAAATAATCTCAATAGTGACAAGAAGAGAGGAAACTAGGAGGACAGAGAAGAATCCTTAGACCACAACTCCCGTAGTAGGGATAGGACAGGAGGACCTAGGTAAAGGAATTAGGCAGTTGCAAGAAGACCTTCAGTAAGGAAGCATGAAACTTCGTGAACTTGATAATGAGTGGGAACAATTGAGGAAGAGAAGTATGATATTGAACTAAGAAATCAGCAAACTGGAAACCGAAGTCACGCAAGCAAGCCACGAGAAACTAAGTAGGATTAGATCCAGTCTAGCTAGCCCTACTACTACATTAGAATGAGTTGCGACCCTGCTATCATGGCTGCAACTGCACCTTACTAAACAAGGGAGCATACCATACAAAGAGGAACATGACACACTACCAGACACAAGGGTATGTGAAGGGTGCTCACAGCCTAGGCTAGTAGGAAAATCGAAGCCTCGCACCAAGGGTGCGACCACCTGACTATCTATAGGACGCATAGTCTTAGTGCTCCAAGTAGTTGAAAGAAGGCGTGGGACTATAAACAAGTCTGTAGGAGAGCTGCGCGGAAAGAAGGTTCTGTGCAGGGCCAGTCTGTCACAGGGATCAAGGTCGCGCATACGGGGTTGCGCTGCTATGTGGGTAGGCTGGGAGGTGACCATTGATGTCACTATTCATGATAAGAGGGCTAATTTAAGGTAGAAAGGGGCAGACAGTGGGCAATTAAGACACAGAGTCAGAATTGGATTTGAAACGATCTACCGCTAGTATCGCATTAATGAGCCAGAAAAGGAGGGAACAGTTGAATTTTAATATTAGCAGGCCTATAAATCATAACTGGTCATCCACCAAAAAAACCGTGGCATCTTCAGACTTAAGTTATTACGTTATTTGATAGATATGGACCCGTCCAACTTCGGTGCTTTAAGAGTAAGCCGAGTGGTTGCGACATTGCCAAAAGAGACACAAGACCTTCGAGACAGCGTAATTTCGATAGCCAAGGCCGTCTTGCCGAGCCCAATGCCAACGGTGGGAGATGTACTGCAAATTCCCAGACAGATAGTAGGACTGGTCCAGATGTCGCCGCAAAACCTATGGTCTGGTAAGTGATCTATGAAAGATAAGGGCAAGATGGTGAATCTTGGGATAAAAGATAAAATTTTGTTGAAAAGTGTGTCCTTGGGCCGTGTGCCCATGACGATACTTGAAGATTGGGACTTCGCAGACAACAACATCTCTCTTGCAAAAATGCAACACAAGCTTCAGTAGACATTGAGTATATTGGACCAGAGATTGCAAGATTGTCGCTCTTGCAAAAAAATTCCACGCCTTTGACATCTTAGCTAGAGCTAAAATTCTATGAGGGGTCGCTTTGTGTTAACCTAGCAAAGAAGAATGAGCGTCATCAGTTAAGAAAACTAGTAGGGGCAATTGAACAGGAGCTTGAAGAAGCTTGCAGGAGGCAAGGATGGAGCAACAGATTGTAGTGCGTCACTCAGAGGGATGATGGACCACAAAGCCTTGGCAACACATCTAGCCGCACCGACGAGTGACTCAGGATGAGTCACAATGATTGTGTTGGGGGCTTCTTGGGTAGCAGATCCCCCCCGTAAGGGTTTTGGGGCTTAAAGCCCACAATTTTGGGTATTGGTATTGTAAGGGCTCTGTGAAGTGCACACAACGTGAATTTTAATGAGTCAAGTCAAAGGGTAGTCCGCCCTAAAATATTGTAATATAATATAGAATGTTTCGGTCTACCCATGGTCCGTGGACCATGGGAATGTATAAATAGAGCGAGGCTCTAGGTGTAGAAGGCAGTTTTTGGAAGCTGGGTTCTAAAAGTGATATTCGCTTTGAGTCTGTAAGTATGAGTTGAAGGTGGTAGTAGTAAGAGTAGGCTTTGCAGTTGTGTGTGCAGAGGACTGGTAGAGTCCACAGCTATGTGCACGGACCCCTACAGCTAAGTGTGCAGGGTGGATTTGGATTGTATTGGAACAGAAGATTAATAAAAGATAAGTGTTTCTCGAATATTATGCATCTACTCGTAGATATGTGTGGTTATTCCTTTGTTATGGCTTTCTTCATCTCTTTAAGGTTTATGTTTGCATGCACTAGTTACAAATATTGAATGATTAATAAAACTATTGAATTAAGTAATATCTATAATAAAAAACATACTAAGGATAAGGGAACTAAACAGCACCTCTTCGCGCTCGATACTAGGGCTACGCGAAGGGCAGATAGCTGTGCGAAGTAGTATAAGTGCGAAATATTGGTTTGCAACCTTTCCAGACCTCATCAAGACATCCCTAGGGTGCGGAAACCTGGGTCCAGCACCCTCCCATACTACCTCGGGTGAGAACTCAGTCTGCACTCTGTGGACTATTGTTGAAAGGGCCAGTAGTTTTGGGATTTGTTTGGCTAAAACATTTCTGAACCTGGTTCAGGCCCCAATAAGTCAACACTCGCTATCAACAATGAATTGCAGTGGTGAACCTTTCACCCACATCTTTGAGTGGAAGTGTTACACAATAATTTATCACCGCTTTCACTTCTGGTCTTCTCACTGTGTCATATGTCCAAGTCAGACATGCTTATGACAGAAAAATGCTCTCCTATGCTGCCAATTGACCCACTTTTCCTAAGTTATTTGCCTCATCGCGGTTATTGGCTTAATAAACGCGCTGAAAGGCTCTCATGAACAGTCCATTCGCGCTGCCAGCACGGAAGTACACCTGATTCCCCCGATGGCCCGATTTTAAGCACCAACGCTGGGCTATGTGTTTCCTTCAGCGATCATCTGACTAGCTGTATTGATCACTAGCGATGTTAGCACTGAACCCCAGTTATGTACCCATGATGATCCAGATTGGGCGAATTTGTTCCAACAATCGACCTTCTAGATGACTCCAGACCTAGTTGTTGGCCTAGTTTATGTTACCCTTCCCTCCCTGGTGTGGCAGTTCCATCAATTGTGCTACCTTCCTTGATGATAAGCTCTCCTTTCCACCTTTCATGGAGACTCCTTCTCCTATTTAAACTCTCACCATTGATATGCATTGCTAGTTCCTGATAGTTGGCTAGTTGAGCAGTGCTGTTAGTGTTTGTGAGTTTGCTAGATAGTTGGTGTGAGAGTGACAAGTGTGGGATTGTTGATAGCTTGTGGAAAGTTGTGAAGTGCCCTTGATCTTGTGTAAAACTTATGAGTGAGAGAGTTCTTGTATGCTGGGAGATCCATCTTCAAAGAGTGAATGCTTGAAGAACATGTTGGCTAGACTCTTTCTGAGAAGGCTTGTGACATCAAGACTTTGGTTGTAAGCTGACTCTTATTTCATTATTAATGCAATCATTGATGTTTTCCTATGTCTTGTATGTAATGTATTTGATAGCTCATGACTTCTTGACTTTGTGAGTAAATAGTTCATTATTGTATCCGATTATGTGCTTTGTTGTATTTCCTTTGCTTTGTTTCAGGTTGATCACTCGTTGAGGAGAAGGAAGCTGGAGCAGCACAATAGAACTCCATCGACCACCGGTTGAGGTAGGCCTCCAAATTTAACTGTTTAAGGAAATTTATTGTTGATCTATCCTTGTTTGTGACTAGACCCACTCTAGGGATAGAGGCATTGCCTCTGTCTGCAGAGGGAACACTTTCCTGCATCACAAATTGGCGACTCCGCTGGGGAGGGTTTTTGCCTTTGTTTTTCTTGTTTACTCTTGCCTTGATTTTTGTTGACTTGGTCTTTTTTGAAGTTTTGGGGATTAGTTATCAGTCCTTTGAGTTTCCTGGGCCGATCTGGGAAATACCCCTATTTGATTGAAAGATTGACTGTTTTTGATTTGGGAGTTTTGGTTCGCCTATCACTGTTTTGAACATCATCACGGATTTAATTTTAACAGTCGCGTTGTCATCACGATCACCCTTTCATAATATCTTGTTCATCGCGTAATTATGCCTAATAGTCGCGATGATTCTGGAAATCAAACCACCGCAGGAAAGTCGTGTACTTCCACGCTGACATTGCTTTGTTGTTGCGGCTAGTGCTTTATCAGTGCTTGTTGCTTGTCTATTACCCGCGCTGATCGTTGTAGAATTGATTTTCTTAATTCTGCCTCCTGAGTCCATCAGTCCTACTGGTCCCTTTCTTTTCTCGCTTGCTTGATGACTTGTTTTTCACTATTCATGGTTAAGGCACTTTCTTGTGAGCTTTGGTGAATGAATCTTGTTGTTTTTCTTATGTGACCTAGATCACTATTTCAAGTTCCTTGAATTTGTTGGCTTGGTTGCTTGTTTGCTCAAGGTTCATTTGCGGCTTCTTGTTGGTTTGATTGAGCCTTCCCCGTAGCCTATTTTTGGTTGATTTTTTAGTGAATGTTATTGAACGAATATTTGGCATTGATTCGATTTATTTTTGCTACCGAACATAGATTACAATTGTTTGGATAAACCGGGCTTTCCCACACTTTCTTGTTGCTTATTTGTTTCTTCTAGATTTAAAGACATCAAAATCAAAAGGGTTGCATACATTTAGTATGAAAGTGAAAGTGAAATTGCATTTCAAGTTTTCATATTGGAAAGCGAATGATAAAGATCTCTCATTAGTAGTATCCGTGCACTTTAGGAATTGGTGTCTATATGCATTGAGTGACTGCCTTTGTTGTCTTGGTTTTCTTGGTTTGGAAATGATCTCTCTACCCTCCCGTAGGTAGGTGTTTATTGAAGAAAAATGATTTTTCATTCATTCTAGCTGCATCCTAGGATTTATTGTATACATACGGTAAGGCCTGAAAACTGAATCATAATCCAAGATCAACTCTAAAATGAACTGAATGAATCTAACAACGCATTGGAACATAACGCACACTATTTATAGGTCTAGGCTAGAGATGTGCTTCAGCGTCATTAAACCTAGTCACTTTTGTTTCCACTCAAGGTTGGGTGATTCCTCCTTCTGTGACTCAATAATGGTGTACTACGGAATTGCGCTCCCATGTACCATCAAGTATATTTTGGGATACCCCACTAGGTTTATCATCCTTTATCCATAGGAAGCCATGTCTGCTGCCTCACAAACCGTAATGCACCGAACACAGCATTCGGGAAGATTGACTGCCGTACGAAATGTCCTTGGTTTTCATATGACTGCCAAGGTGTATATGCAGTTTTACGGATTGTCTAGTAAACCTTTTTCCTAGTTCTCCAGAGTAGTCACTTTCGCTCCTTTTAGGACTCCCTAAAAGAAAAGGTTCATCTGAGCACTTGTCACTTCAGGCTCATTAAACATTCGAAGGTTACTAGAGTCATCTTTTGATCCTTTTCTTGACTCTTTAAAGATGAAAAGGTCAAGTCGTGTTCTTGTGTCTTAAAATTTACTCGGCCACATTCACATTTACCCTGTTAGTTCTTTTTTGCGTTAGCTTGAGTAGGGTTCTTTCCCATTAGTTTTATTAGGATTTTTGAATCGAATCATCCTAGAAGAATCATTGATCCCGTCTCCCATTCCAAGTGACCAAGGGTCTCCCTCTTCTGTTGCTCCTAATATCCCAGTTGGTAGTGATACTCTCCCTGTTATTCCGAGTATCCAACCGATCAAATCTCATGCTCCAGAAGATGAGTCTTACGATATTCATTGGAACCCCATTTAGGAGCCTTCCAAAGAAGATATTCCCAGTACTCCTCCTAGTGTTTCGGTCCCAATGTCTTCTTCTAACATGGATGACACATCCTCCATCACAAGTGAAGGATCCGTTGCGATGAGCGGTGAAATTCCTATCCCAGCAGAAACTCCACCCTTTAGTGTCACCCCTCTTGGTGTCACATTGCCCTTATGCTATAGGGCTTTGAGGGATGTTATTGGTTCTAGGACCTCCCTTACGAGTTCTATGTGGTCTCATACCATCACTCTGACTTCGGAGTCTTTTATTCCTCAAATTCACAATGCGTTTTTCACCTCAGTCCCGACTATTCCAACTGTCTGTGTGGCTTCTTCAACGCCTGTTGTTGGTGCCGTCACTGCATCCTCAGTTGTGAACACTGTTGCTGGACCTTCCCCTGGATCGGAAAATAGAGGCCCATCGGTATCCGCATCCAGAGTTGTTGATCCTACACTTAATGCCCCACCTTCTTCTGGTTCCATTCCAGTAAGGGGGGCATACGATCAAAATTTGCATGCTCTTCAGAATCCGAGCACACAAGGCCCGTTTCACTATTACGATTCTCAAAGAGCTCACCTTTATCACCAAAGGCCTTTGCCATCTCAGCCTACGGTTGAGGTCACAGTCCTGTTAGCTATTGCTTGGGGTACCACTAGTTATGGTGGTGGCCAAGTACCCCCTGCAAATTTTCAAGGACCACCTTATCAAGGTTAGCCGTCTTACACACAACCCTCCTATGGGCAATAGTATTACGAACAACCTTATCTAGGGCAATCTAGAGGCCCTCAAGGAAAACCCTTCCAGGGACAACCTTTGGCTTATGGTGGTTCATATTTTACTTATCTTGGGCAACCCTCTAGTAATCCAGGACAACCTTACATGCAACAAGGTCAACCTAGTGTCCAACAGGGATACCCTTCCAAGCAGGGTGGTTAGCCTTAAGTACAGCAAGGCCAACCCACTGTCCAGTCTGGTCAACCATCTAGATAAGTTGGTCAACCTCAAATCCAATCAGGTCAACCAACTGTCCAGTCTGCTCAGCCATCCGGTCCATCAAGACAACCCTCAGTTGTGCAAGGACAACCCAGTACCCAACAGGCTCAACCTTCTGGGAAAATGGGCCAATCTCAATCTCAACTAGGTCAACCTTCTGGCCAGGTGGCTCAACCTTAGGTCTCTCAAGGACATCCATCTGGGCTTGCTCAACTGGGCACTCAAATGATTGTTGCTTCTCAAGCTCCACCCGGTTTTCAACCCAATTCTAGGCTCCAGACCAAAGCCGGTCTTCAAATACAGGTTGGATCTCAATCTCAACCTACTTATCAAACGCAGCCTGGCCCCCAGGTTCAGTATGAAGCCCATCTGCCTTATGGTTTCCAGCAATCCCAAGGGCAAACTCAATTTGCCTCGTATCAAAATTATCAACAACTGCAGGTGAGTCCTTATTAGAATTACCAGCAATCGTATGTTGCTCCCGTAGCCCAAGATGGTAATCAATGGAATGTTGGGGGGAATCCAGGGTCAACCATCTGGTTATAGCTGCAACCCCTATGGATAAAAACCCTATAGACAGAACCCTCCTGGGCCAAATCCGTCTGGACAGAATCAATGGGGGCAACAAGTAGCTGGTTGGAACTATGGTGCTACCTCCTACCCGCGGCCTCATATGTACTTTAATCCTCAGTTACCCTTTTTAGCAACGTTGGAGTTTCCAGATGTGTCCAAACTGACCAATGATCCTATCCTTCATAATTCGTATTGGCCACTAGTTCCAACTAAGATTCCCGATGATTGTCCCAAATTCGATGGTAAAGCTGGAGAAGACCCCCAAGCCCACGTTATGACTTATCATCTATGGTGTTCGTCAAATTCGTGGCTTGATGATTCAATCCGACTCCGCCTTTTTCAAAGGACCCTCATTGGCTCTGCTGCTAAGTGGTATATTGAGTTAGCTCGCAGATCTTTTCAGGATTTTAACTCATTGGCTATGGCATTTTTAACTCATTTTCAGTTGTCGATTCTATATGAAATGGGCACACATCTCCTGACATCCCTTAAACAAACAACGGATATGCACATCTCCGATCGTATCCATGAATGGAGACGACATCGCCATTTGATTAAGTTTTGGATTCCCGAGTAGCTCCTGACTAACTGGTTCACGACCTCATTCATCGGTCCGATAGCATGGGACATTGCTATGGGGGAATGTGTGACTGAAGCGCAAGCTATTGCGTGTGCTCAGTACCTTGACTTGGTTTATTCCCAGTCCAGTACACTATATTATTATTTTCCTGATGCCCCGAGGCCTGGCACTTCCAAAGCCCCGCCAACACCATCTATTGATGGTATCATTGGTTTTGTCAATCCGCCCTCTAAGAAATCTTTCGCGAACCTTGGGAAGCAAAAGTCGAATGCTTCGAATGAAAATACTTCTCAAGCTGTATCTAATTCCAGTAATAATTCTGAGGTTAACTGTTATGGAACTAGCTCAAGAAAAAGATAGAAAAGATAGATCCACGCCTTAGAATTCAACCTCTTCGAGGGGGCAACCTCCTTTACATTACATAAATGAAAAATTCTTGGATGATACAAAT